>SNQJ01S0021467.1:244352-266160 GCA_010110895.2 Picea sitchensis | reverse complement strand
CGGGCCGCGGAATTGTGAAGGTCCTGGTGGGCGACCGTGCTCGCGAGGGGCAGGGTGGCCGTCAATTGAGTTACTTCACGAATTTCAAGATATTTTTTCTTGGTCTTACAAGGATCTTCGTGGTTTCAATCCTTCTCTTATAAAACATGCCACTCATATCAAGGAGGGAATAAAACTTGTTAGGAAAATACAAAGACCCATTAAACCTACACTGGAAGCAACTATTCAAAAGGAGTTGGAAAAACTCTTGAAAGATGGGATAAGTATTCTGAGTCGGTTTCCAATTTGGCTCACATTCAGAAAATCATTGGTCAGATCAGATTATGCGTTGATTTTGGCACATTGAACAAAGATAGCATAAAAGACCATTTTATTTTCCCTAATATGGAAATGATTTTGCAGCAAGTTGCAGGGTCACAACTGATGTCCTTACTTGACGGTTTTTTTGGTTACAATTAGATCAAGGTAAAAAGGACAGATAAATATAAAACCACTTTTATTACAAGTTGGGGCACTTTTTCTTACGAACGTATGAATTTTGGTTTATCTAATGCAAATGCCACTTTCCAAATATCTATGCAAATAGATTTTGACGATTTGATCGGAAAAATTATTCAGGTTTATCTTGATTTCTTAACTATGTAATCAAAAACCAGATCAGATTATTTTGGTCATCTTAGAAAGGTTCTCATGCGATGTAGGAAATTTGAAATTTCTCTAAATCCTTCTAAGTCTATCTTCGGTGTTACCAAGGGAAATATCCTTGGGCACATTGTATATGATTTAGGAATAAGCATAGATCCCAAAAATATTGTTGCTATCCTAAATCTTCCTGCTCCTACTTCCAAAAAGGAGCTTCAAGCCTTTATGGGTATTAACAACTTTATCCGTAGGTTTGTTCCTAATTTTTCTTTAATGGTCAAACCAATTCACAATATTCTTAAGTAATATATCTCCTTTTCTTGGACTGATGACATCGAAAATTATTTCTTAAGGATCAAGAAGGCAATCAGTTCCACACCAGTTTTGGCGAAGATGAATTTTGAGAAATAATTTATTATATATACTAATTCCACAGAGGAAGCAGTTTCTGCTATCCCCAAGCAATGCGATGACCAAGTTAATGAGAATCCAGTATCTTACATGACTCAAATCTTGTCAGATGATGAATTTAAACATTCTTATATTGAAAAACATGTTTTTTATCTTGTTAAAGTTGTTGAAAAAATTCACCACTTTATCTTAGGTAAGAACACATTGGTAAAAGTCCCTTTACCTGCTGTCAAGTTTTTTCTCTCACTGACTTATCTTTTAGGGAATATTTCACATTGGTTTTCCAAGATCTAGGAGCATGATTTAACTACCGTGACTTCTCATACCATTAAGGGACGTGACTTAGCCCTTCACTTAGCTCAACATGCAACAACAATGAAGAAATTGATTAACAAGATAGCTCTCTGTCAACATTATTTTATATTGACAGTAAAATCCTTCCTGTCGTTGAACATCCATGGTACAAGGATCTAGTGTATTACTTGCAAAATCAAAGATGTCCAGATAACTTAGATACCCATCAAAGGAGAAGGATCCACCTTGAATCTTCCAGATATGTCATTTTAGGAGACTTCTTGTTTAGGAGATCTATCAATGGTATGTTACTTCGTTGTGTGAATAATGAGGAAGAAAATAAATTGTTAAAAGAGGCTCATGGATATTCAGATTCTATTATTCATGTAAGAGGTCACTTTTCTGCTAAAACTACTGCTTTTAAAATTATCAGGAAAGGGTACTATTGGCTTTCAATATTTCGTGATTCTTATAATTTTTTAAGATCTTGTGACAAGTTCCAGAAGTTCATTGGGAAAGAACGTCTTTATTCCATGCCTTTACAACTTGTCCTCCTTGACTTTAATTTTTCAAAATGGGGTCTGGACTTTATTGGTCCTATTAATCCTCCATCTTCATCATGGAAGGTTTTTATCTTGACAACCATAGACTATTTTATGAAATGGATCGAAGTTGTCCGACTTAAGCATTCTTAGGATGAGCAGGTGATTTCTTTCCTTGAGACTAATATTTTTTCCAGATTTTGTCTTCCTTTGGAAATTATTACAGACAATGATGCCTCTTTTATTTTTGCTAAGATGACTCAGTTTATAGCTAAATTGGGGGTTAAACATTTTACCTCATCAACTTAATATCCCCAAGTGAATGGGCAAGCCGATTCTACTAACAAGAATATGGTTAGAATTATCTAGAGGCTCATTAAAGATAAGCCTCGTAAATGACACACTCTCCTCACTTACACCCTTTGGGAAGATCGCACTACCACCAAGGTGATCACTGGTTGCACTCCTTTCCAGCTTGTCTATGGTCAAGAAGCCATCCTACCTACCGAGCCGGAAATTTCTTCTCTAAGGCTGATGCTATAGGTTGCAGAGTTAAATTGTTCCAATATATCTTAAAGAATGAATGCACTCTTGGATTTAGAGGAGCAAAGGACATTTTCCTTGGATAATATAAAGAGAAGACAACAAACTGTTAAACGATATTTCAATAAAAGTGCCAAAGCTGTCAAATTTAAAGTTAATAAGAAGGTATTATCATGGGATTCATCTCATGCTGATAGAGGAAGGCATTCAAAGTTCCAAAATTTATGACTGGGTCCTTTTAACATCTCTTTTGTCTTGGGCACAAATTATTATATTGTAAAGGACTTGCACGAGCGATTATTTTCCTATAGAACTAAAAATTCCCACTTAAAATACTATGTGGAACCAACTTGAAAGTTTAAATGATGTATGGATTTTTTTTTTTTTTTTTTTTTTGTATTATATTTTTATTTATTTGCTTTGATTTTACTTCGTTGTTTCATTTATGTTCTTTATTTCTTTATTTGACTTCTTTTATTGTAGAAATAAATTGTTGGGTCAGTTTTTCCACATCGACACTATTCTGCAAGTATTGTTAATCAATAAAAATCAGGTTAAACATATGTCATGATGTTCCCCCTTGAAGACATCATTGAAATTTCTATCTTCTTCAACCATTGTTAGATAAAATAGTTGGTTTTATTCTCTATTTTTCTTTGCTTTTCTTCCTTCCACTCCAAGATTCAAAAGAGCACACTAGAAAATTTTTATCCTTGACTTCAGAAATGATTTCACTATGATTAATCAAATGATTATGCATACAGGGATAAACCCCCTCATACTTATCACTTTCCATGAGTTATTCCCAAAATTCCAATCATTTTTTCCTTTAAACCGTTGACTTCCCCATGTTGCATAATCATTATGATGTCTATTTAATTGATCTAATGTTCACATGGTCTACGAAACCAGAGATTTTGAGTTCTTAATCTGTTGGAAACAAATTTCCTTGTGGAGTCGCCAGACACTTAAAATCGCAATGATGAATACTGCTCGCAAATGATTTCTAAGCTCTATTATTTATTTATAATAATAATAATTAACTACTAGGTGGGACCCCCTTGTAGACTAGTGGCACTATGATGGATGTGTTACACTTATATGTTTATTGTTGTTATAATTATTCCTACACAGTCCTATACAGTTGATGATGCAAGTCTTGGTTTCATTCGTCATAACAACATAGTTGGTTGATTTATTATTGCTAAATGTTGTTGATGGTCACTCACAATACAGGAAGGTGTTATGGATATAAGGATTATTTTGTTTTACATGTGTTATGTTATGCATTAAAACTTGATTAATGATATTATACATGATTTCATGCAAAAGGATAACATGTTAAAATGGGATCTTGAACAAAACAAAAAGGAAACAAATCTATGGATAAGTCTTAAGGTTATTGTAAAAGAGATTATATACGAACCTTAAGTTATATGGATTGACACAAAACAAAGTGTATAAGCTTAGTTCTATAGTTAAGTGTTTGATTAAAGGATTGTTGTGTGTAATATATGGTAATGTTATACATACGGTTGTTGTTAAATATTTTTTACATGACTCAGGGTGGTTCACTATGCAATGGATATAACAATGGATTGTTGTTGAATTAATGTTGATGTTATGGTGTATGGGCTAGCTTGTACATTGAATTGAATAGGGTTGAGGGAGGAAGAGATGTGCATTTATTGCACATCACTCCAAACCACCATCGAGCCTGTCACCCTAGCCATAGTTGCATTTGGTTTTTCGGCTATGGTGGTTGTGGAGGCTCTGTGATTTCAGGTTTTGAAAGGAAAACAAAGTCCAACTCTTCCCTCAAAGAAATATTTCCAGGTATGGATCCTTTACTTTCCATCCATGATGGTCCCTCTATATTATGAATCTATTTGTTGGCTCAGGATTGCATGAGGTCTGCGTTTTTCTTGAGTTCTCATTGTGTACCAGTGTTGTGGTTATGTTTTTCTCTGTGAATACTCTTAAATGTTGGATTTTTAAAAGAAAGGAATGGATTTTATTGTTGTGTCAATCCTGTGCATTGGTTATTGGTTTAAAACATATCCGCCAACTTGGGGTTTTATTTTGGTTCTCTGTGGAAAGTTGTGACAATGGTGTGAAAATCTTTGAGTTTTTATTGCGCGGGTTATTCTTACCACCAGTTTGGGTATTAGTTGTTGTCCCCATTTTCATCTCAGTCATTGTTATGATTCGTTCCTCCAAGTTGCAATGCAATTGTTGAGAGATTCATTGTTTTCATTTTTTTTGGTCGAGCCCCGAGCTATTGTTTGTTATGGCCTTTACATCACCGTCACTATTGTCGAAAGCGTTGCACAGTTAAATATTTGTATTGCCTAGAATTTTGAATGGAATCCTGAATATGTGTCGAGTGGCCACCTGTTGTGTTCTGACATTCTTTTCACAGTATTTATAAGAGTTCTCCCCTCTCATTATCCATTGGAAGTGGTTGACTGTTATGTTGATTAACCTCACTGTGAAGTTTTTGGGTTATAAGAATCCACTGTGGTGATTTTAAAAGAGCACGAGCTCTCTGTTCTTCCAAGACTCTTCTTGATTACCCGTGGTTTCTTCTCTGCGATAAATTATTTTAAGAGGAAAAAGGGTCATGGGCTCTCTGTGTTTTTGAAAATTAAGCAAACTCTCGTTACCTCTCTACAATACAATTTTTAGAAGGATCATGAGTTATCTTTTGTTTTGAAGATCATCTCCTGATCAAACCTCCGTTGTTACATATATGTGATAAATTTGGTTGAAAAAGAAGGGGGTCATGCATTAGCTACATCCCCAAGGACTTTCCATTTGATCGATTTATTGTTACTCCCTCCATTGCTTTGTTAAACCCTAACACGATCATGGTCTTATAAAAGTTTAAAAGGAACATGTGTGCAATATTGGTTATGTTTTATTCAGGATGAATTGGTTCTACTGAGCTCGACTTGTTTATGTTTCTCCTCATGCATTTTTTTGGTCTCTGCCAATTATTGGGTACTTATTTTAATGGAATTTTGTAAATGTTTAATGTACATGAATCTTAGGGTTAGGGTTACATGTTCTTTGATGAAATGTTTCTTTTGAATCAAAATTTATGTCGATTATATTGTTGAAGACTTGTGTGTGATTAAATCGGGGCCTGATTATGAGTTTTGATGACAATGGATTGTGTAAATCAATGTTGGAAGGTCAAATGTTGGTGGTTAATACTGGGCCTATTAGTATTCGATTTTAAGAAATAAATATGGGAAACGATGTTTGGAATCGCAGTGCGTATTATAATTTTTTTTAAAAGGGAAAAAGTTTAGCATTGGAATATTAAGAACTGTGGCTCGAATGGTTATGATGTTATTATGGAATTGGAAATGACATTAATATAATGTTGCACAGATATGGTATAAGATACAAAGATTGATATAATTGAAGAATTCTGGGAAATTGAATTGTCTTTTTATTGAAGCCAACAAGCATTATGTCTGCAATTAGGGGACAATTAAATGATTTTGGTTTCAAAAGAAGATGCTTATTGAATTGTGATCTGAACAGAGTTATGGTTGTTGTTTGATTTAATTTACTTTTATGAACAATATCTGTATTATTCCCTCTCATATTCTCACTTTTTTGCTCATTGTACCCCCCTCACGATCCCAATTTCATTTTACACGCCCTATTCTATAAAATAAAATTAAAACTCTATATGATAGTGATAAATATAGGACACAGAGATAAGTGGCAGCTGATATATTTTGTTATTGATTGCACAGTGAGTTATTTAATAAATTTTTGAGCAGTAAACATGTTCTTACTCGCTGTCATGATACCGCTTTTTCGCTCATTACAATCCCTCCAAATATCCCATGAACACTATTTCACCCCCTACTTATTTGGAAATTATTAAATAAATTATTATGGATTGAATTGCATGGGTCTTATGTCAATTTCTAGGTGAAACTTTGTTTCATATAAAGAGAATGTCATGTATGGTCTATTAAGGTATAGTTTCTAATGAATTTCTCCATACAAGATGAGTTCTTCAGCAAAGGACATCATGGAGGAAACAATAGGGGAAGAGGTAACTAGAACATAGTGCCTAGAAGGCCCAAATTATCAATTCATTGTGAATTTGATCCTCAGGATTTGAACCAAATTTTTCAAGTTGGGTTCTTCAATTGGATTGGGAAAGGGATAATTAAGCCTAGACTAGAAAGACCTCCCTTCCAGCCCCAAAATATCCCTCGTATCCCTGTGCCTCCTCATGTATCTATGCAGCCAGAAGGTCCAGAAAATTATGGATGGCAGGAGAATGTTTATCTAGCAGTCTCCCACCATCATCACTATCCCAACTGGTCATTGCCTCCTCCTCCTCCACCTGTAAACTCGAATGCTTAGATTTCCCCTACACACTCACTTGTTCATTCCTCTCATGCTATAAAATGACTTAAAATCAAGGCTCCCCATGTGCAAGACAAAGGTAAAGCTGCTACTTACCCCTCATCTCCTTCAAATGACTCAACAAAATCAGTGTCCTTCCGTATGCACCTGAGGGATGATTGTTCCCGTGTTATTAGTGATATTAAGCCTCAAGGTTCGAATCAACCTAACGATAATTCTTGGAAGTCAAAGGGGGACATAAGTGATAGAAGAAGAATTGTCTCTCAAAGTGGAAAATGTGGATATTAATTTATGTGTTATGGTTGATTTGTTGAAGAAAATGGACTACAGAAAGTTTTGGACAACAATCTTTTTTTTTTGGGATAATGTCACTATTACATGTTTTGGATATGATTTGAATTATATCTGGTATTTAATATTCAAATTTTTGAAATATTTATGGGAGCTACAAGGATGCATGTGTTTAATTGGTTGTTTAATTGTGTTTATTTTTGTAAAGAAATAAAAGGGAGTCACAAGGGTTACCACCTACTTAGTTATTATTTAATGAAGACCTTTAATTATTATTATTGTTATTAATTCCCATAAACTAAAATAAGTTAAGTTTAATTCAATTAACTAAATGAGGTAGTTGAAGTACTTCAACTGATTTGGAATGCATAAAATCCAAATGAGATGGAAGAACAAGAGGATAATAGAAGGAGAAAACAATACTAAGGTTTTCTCATTTGTTTTCATGAGATAGTTTAATTTTCATTCATTCTTCAATTCATTAAATGACTAATTCTCTTTTTGACAACAAGGTCCTATTGTAGACATAAAGGTTCAAAGCTAAATCATATCATTGATATGTTTGTTTTAGAGGTCTGGATTTATCTTTGATAGTCTATGTATACTTCTCTGTTTATGGATTAGATTTCATAACTGATAAAGAATATTGTGCAGAGTCAAGTTGGAAACAGTCTGTGGCAAGCTGATCCATATTTTAAAGTTCAGTTTTTACTTCTTGTTATAGTACTTTTGTATGGTTTTCATTGGGTATATCTAAGTTTGACCTTGTTCTATGCCCTCATAGGGATTTTGTAAATAGAAAGATACTTTTGATTTCTTGGAATTAAATAAAGCGATTTCTGTTTTGTCTCTTCTATGTGTATCTATGACTTGGTTACTTTTTCTTTTGATCTCCACATTTACTTTCTGCAATCTGTATAATTTCATAAAATTATATAAAAATTTCATATTTGCAACAATCTTTTCATTTAAACAAATCAACCTAAGCCCTTGTAATTAATACTTGTGGGTTCAAAAATACATTGTTTTGAGGCTATAAAACATAGGGTGAAATTCCCGACTATCTTGTCCTATCCAGGCAATATTAAAAAATTCTTGAGTAAGATAATTCATATACTTTCCTCAACATCAGGTAAGCTTAGGGAAAGGATTTGGGATAGCTTACCAAAGTGTTGTTAGGGTAGGAAGAGGATTCAAAATCCTCCCCGAAAGTGATGCAAAAATATTATGGCACAAGTTGTATGTGTGGAAAAGATAGACCCAAACATGCAACAAGTGCTACAACTATGGGAATCCTACACCCAATGTCACCTCGATGTAGGTCCCACACTTCAAGGGTGATTAGGTCACGCTTGGGAGGCAATCCTGGTGAACCTAGGGGATTGAGACGAAGATAAATAAAAGTGAAAATGAAGCCCCTATATGTCAAGTCTAAATGGAAAGAAAGGTGGGGAGATATTCCTTGCAAATTAAGTAATGACTGCCCCAAAATTCTAGTGCTTTTATCGATGAGTGTACCTACCCGAGATACAAGAAAAGTCACTTTGCAACAATATATGTTAGTTGTATCAGAAATTTAATCTTGATGTACCTAATTTGCAGTAGAATATAAAAATATATATAAGAAAATAAATGATACTAGAAGCTTCTCAATGAATGCTAGATATCAAGTAGAAAATACAAGAGAAAGACTAGCTAAACTTAAGATGAAAAGACAAACTTTTAGCACAAAAGATAAGGTTGTTGTCAACACTTGTCTGCAAAAAATTATATCAGTCTTATAACTGTAACATTCAATTTGTTACAACAATAAAATCTTTCACTGGAATCCTCTCAAAATTTGGAGAAAAGTGCACTAGAACTAGTAGAGTAAGTGTGCAAAATTTGAGCCCAAACCAATGGTTGAATAAAGAGTTATTTAAGAAAGTAAGTTAGGGTTTTTGCATCCCTAATGGATGAAGATGAAATTTTGTAACAGTAACAATAAGTTTCCCCTATATGGCGACACTCTAGTGGATGTGAGGTGCTCAAGGCATAAGGAAAACAATCTACTTAGCACGAAGAAAAAATGACCGAAATTCACGTTTCCCAATGCAATAATTTTATATCTCCAATGCAACAAATGAATGAATAGTGCCTTTAATATTGGTTTAACGGAGTCACAAGGAGGTTAGAGAAGCTACCTCCTTGGGTGTGTAATCCTTTTTACTTCCCAAGTAAAGTTTCTCTAAGCTAGGGTTTAAGCTAAGAGGGTGTATGCCCTTATACTTCTCTTAGAAAACCCTTAATTAATGAGATGAATCAAGAAAAAATGGTGAAGACTATGGTGGGGGTGTATTCCCTTATACTTCCCACCTAGATCCTAGCATAACACAAGTTTAATTGAAATAAATGATAGCAAGAAAGTAAAAACCATACGAATATCAAGAGAAATGCTAAGACAATTCACCACAAGAGCTATAAAGCATCATCCAATGCTAGTGCCAGGCCTTCCTCCATCAAGCATTCATATAATTATCCATAAGACAAGTGTAAAAGAGCTAAAATAGTTAAGGAGGCTGGATATTTCAGACTAAATCCTCTCACAAGTGGAGAGTTATGATTCAAAATGAGATCTTATGATCTCTATTTATACAAAAATTAGCCAACATGGATTGTACACAAAACAAGGAGTAAAACACAAGATAAGGTGTCAAAAAACCTAATATTTCCCCCTTAACACAATAATATTAAACAATTGACTTAAAATTTCATCTTTTTCACAAATTAAACCCTAATCTAGGATGACGTCACCCCTTAAGGGGACGCTTTTCTACTTTGAGGAGGTCATTGGTGTTGGATAAGCATAGGAAGAAATCCAAAGGCCATGTGCCAAGAATATACATGATCTCATAATGGTGAAAACCCTATTCTCCTCAAAACTTCCAAGTGCAAATGAGTGGCACCTCACCACCAATCCCTAGCCCCCATAATCATCATGTCATGCTAAAAATGGGATGTTTTTCCCCTCATAGGGAAATCGTTTGGAAAGAAATGTGTGGGATAGGTCGTCCAATTCATCATCAAGGTTGTCCAAGTCAACTCTTTCTCATCTAGCATGCGGGCCCTTGGCATCCAACCTGTGGGATTGTAGCCCCATGGAAGCCCAAGTTAGGCTTGTTCTCCCAAAATTGTCCACTAGCTAGGTCCTGCAAAAACAAATGGACATGCCCTCCAAGGATCTCAAGTAATAACATCATGATAAGTGGATATAATAAATAAATAATACATCTAAGAATGTGCATCAAAGATTAATATATCAAACAATTAACAACTTAAAGACACTATGCAACTTGTCAAGCTTAAGTATGGGAGGGTTGATGAGGTGTCCTATTGGGTAGATCTTTCCCTGGGTCAAGGAGAGCCTCCAAGAGGTCCCTGTCTAAGCCATGTAAGGTGTATGAAGTGGATGGGGTCAAGACTCAATGGGCATAGGGCTCATGACATACTAGGGGTAGTAACGTTGCATTCATGGGTTCCTTTGTAGAGGGTGTGTGGTACCTTCATTCGCAATGCACTTTTTCCAAGCCCATCATTTCCCTTTTATATTTCTTTCTTTATATTTTATTTAGCACAAGGAGAGGTTGAAGGTCAATTCCCTGGTGTGGTGACCATATGATGGAAATGTTACCCACAAATGCCTAATGTAAATGAGAAGGTTGGCTCGTGATGAGACCCCCTTTCTCTCAACCATGCAACTGAGATTCACTGCCCTAGTTTGGTGACCAAATAATGACAATTTCATACCACTAGATATCCATGGACGTTATAGGTCGACTCATGATGAGACCTCCTATTATTCAATGTACCTCTCAGGCATTTATTTGTTATGTGGTGTGCCCCCTTTTATTCAAAGATAATCATTTTATTTATTTCTTGGGTGATCCATGGGTGAAGCATATGTAAGGTTCATATATGGATTTTATCTTTTAACCAACACCAATGCCTCTGGGCCTTTAGCCCCTTCTTCCCATAGAATGAGGGACAACCCCTTTTTGGGTCAATACACCCTAAAATCCCAAGAGATAAGGAAAAAAGGGGAAAACTGATGGAAAATGGTAAGTATGGTTGGCAGTGGTACAATGGCTCATTAAGGGATTTTGTAGCAACAAACCCATTCCCAAAGAAGACCACTTACTAGGGCGAAATGTCAACCACCAAGGTGAAGCAAGGAAAAAGATATAATGTCCAAGAACATATCATGAAATGTAGAGAAATATAAGATACAACATAATCAAATGGATTAGGTATTGAAATGATGCTTACCATAATAATGACTTGCACTTCATGGAGCAAGGCCCACTACCTTTCAGAAGCCAACTGGTGTGATGGATGCCATCTGTAAACCTATGACCATCTGTGGTGGTGAGTGGGTTTTCCATCTGTGCAAAGGGTACTACTGATCAAGTAGTCTCTCAACACTCCATATCTGCAACCTAAGGGCCTCAAGACATCATATCCTTAGCTATCCACAAAATGAGGATACCATAGCCTACATTCTCTTGAAATATTGCAATTACAAAGAATATTCTATTTATTATTCATTAGATCAATCCCCTTTTGTGGATTGTTCATGTCATGCATTGTAATTAACTAAATCCCATTTTGTGGATTGGTCAAACCCTAAACATATTATGCAAATTGAGAAGTTACCCCCCAAACAATTTAAAGTGGTTTTAACCACTCAGAAGACAAGTCAACCCTGCCCAGTGAAGAGACACATTTTTAACACTTGCTAGTTTGTATAAATAAATGAAGCTAGCACCTCATTTGTGCACTCACTCAGCTCACTCATATAGTGTGCAAGTTTGAAGGAAGCTGCAGTTGCCAGTTGCCAGAAGAAGGAAGAGAGAGAGGCACATTGCTTAGTAGAGGATATTCTCTAGTGTTTAGTTTATTATCTTGGCATTGTATTAGCTATCTATATTAAGGAAGTTTTTGTTGGGTTTTCTTCCCCATGAGGGTTTCCCAGGATAAAAGTTGTGTATCTTTTGATTGTGTTTCTCTCAGTGATCCTATCTATGCTATGGTTATCTAGTAAATTGAAAAGAAACCAAATTTTATCTTAAACCTTAACATGGTATCAGAGCTAAGATGAAGAGAGAATCTTTCACTGGATAAAGAAAAATGTCACTGTTGTCACACAAGAAATTAGGGTTTTTTGTTGGAGATTATTTTTTCCTAAATCCCATCTAGAAAAGTGCACCCTACCCTAGTGAATATTTTGGCATATTGAGTGCACCTTTTCAGTGGATAGAACTCCTAGAAAGTGAAACCCTAGTTTTCATTGGTACAGGAAAACCAGAAAACAAGAAGTACCAGAAAACCAAAAGACTAGAACCAGTACCAAAAGTACTAGTCTAGATTTTTGCAAGCTCAGTTTCCAGGGGTAAAATTTGGATTTTCAAAATTCTTACTACACCAGCTTACTCGCCTCAGCTCAATGCATCTATCCCCTGGATCAGAATTTCAAAATTTAAAGTTTGAAAAATTAGTGTTTACTCATAAAACCTAAGTTGCAGTTGCAGTTGCAGTTTCAGAATCAGTTGCAGTATCAATTGTAGTTGCAGTATCAGCTGTAGTACCAGTTACAGTCACCCTTAAAGTTTTAAAAGGGGATGGTAATTATTACTGATGCTAGTAGATGGTGCCACTACCTGCAGATGCTATCATAGGTATGTACTCACATATGTTTAAATTGTTAAGCATTAAAGGGTATTTGCAGGAGAATGGATGTTTTTCCATAGATCTAGAAGGATCTCAAGATACAACACATCCAAAAGAATATTGCAACCCAGTTTTTATTATTATGATATGCATCTATTTGTTATGCCATTATTTTGATCTAGGTTGCATGTTGAAGATATGACCATCATACTAACCTTTGGTAAAAAATTAAAGTCAGGGTATTATATGGATTAAAGTTGAGATCATAGAATTTATTCTCTAACCCAACTTTCTTTCAAGATAACATATTGTCTTAGTATCAAGGATAGGTTGAAGAAAGCACTTTCATCTTAAGTGAATGGAACTTGGAAGAAGAAAAAAACACAGTCATTCTTGAGGACAAGACTCCAAGTTCCATGTTTGATTAATTAAGTTGATAAGATTCAAAGTTGCACATGACAAGTTGATAACTACCCCATTACAAGTAAACACTATAGTTGAGGTAGAAGTATTTGAAAAGCATTATGTTTGGTAGCATGTGAGTATATTGAGATAAATTCTTAATTTAATCTTTTACCAGATACAACTAACATCTCCTCTAGGAGAAACTTCTTGTGTTGATTCCAGGTTACCTTAGGTGAATGTTTGATCACAACACTAGAATAGTGTTGATTTCATTCTGTATTGTATTTCTTACTTTTGATGCTTGTTTCAAACATGTCACAAATGAAATATCTAAAGGAGCTATTGTGACAATTATTCGTGCTATTGTTTTATTTACTATTATCAAAAGAGTATTATTCTTTCTTGTTGTTTTCTTGACCTTGTTTCAGGTCACAGGTGATAAACCTAAGGAAGCTATAATGAAGTTTGCAGAAGGAAACATATTAGATGAGACATGAAGCATATTATGTACATAACCATATACATTCACTTGAATTCTGACTCAGATTTTCATATTTAGACTTGGTATTCAACACCAAGTATACCCCATAAGAGATGATGAAGTCCTTGTAGACTCAAAAGAAATCGAGAGTAAGCATGATCTCATAAAGGATCAGATGAGGAGACAACTTCTAAAACTGGGAGACAGATGTCGTGAGAAGAATAGATCGTAGCTTCATAAACTCCTAGGAGATATGAAATCTCCTGGGAAGATTCCCTTGTTCTAATATTAGAGAAGGAAGCCAGTCAGAAAGACTAAGATATGGATTATTCTGTGAGACTAGAAGAGAAGTCAGTATTGAATTCCAAGATTGATCTATACAGATCAAGCATGTTGCATATGTACAATGACTTATGTGTGTCTAGAGGATTCTCCCAGCAAGAGGGAGAAGACTATGATGAGACACTTACTCCAATAATTGAAGAAAAATTTCTATTATTTATAAAGACAACTAGAACAACCATGATTCATATATAGTATGAGATGCATGGGGAGAAATCCCCATATTTAAAATTGAGTGGAAGTTGGTGCATTACATTAGCTGGGTGATGGAGAAATGACTACAATGAAAGATAGAGTTACCTCCATAAAATAAGAAGATCTACCTTCAGTATCAATTATTGAGCCACTCTCAGTTTCAGATGAAGTTGTTGCTGTCATAGAATAAGAGGAGTTACTCATAGATTTCAACAACCACAGTGAGGATGAATAAATCATTCTCAGCCTCAGATCAGTTGTAGGTGCAGAGTCCTAGTTTCAGAAGGAATATTTGAAGAAAGAGGAGAGGACATACTCTCAGGAAGCGAGACAGATAGTGATTTTCAGAGAGCACATAGAGCTAACACATGATTGTGCAGATTGAGTTGTAGCTTAGCAAGTGTACCAGATTGGTACAATGTACTGAGAAAAAATTATTTGAAGATTGAAGATATAAAGACTCATGTATGTCGGGTGAAGGAAGCTTTGTGCATGTTGAAGAAATCTCCTAAAGCTTGGTATGGAAAAATTGACAGTTTCCTAACGAGCTTGGGATTTACCAAGAGTAAATTTGATTCTAACCTTTATCTCAAGGTTAGGAATGATGAACCAGTGATGTTACTACTATATGTAGATGATGTATTCTTGACAAGATGAAGGAAATCACATCGCATATTGCATAAGAAGCTCGCTACAGAGTTTGATGAAAAACCTAATGCTTTATCTCTTAGGTCTTGAAGTTTGGAAGATCCAAAAGAAGATCTTCCTTGACCAAGGGAAGTATGCAGTTGAAATACTGAAGAGATTTGATACGTTGGAGTGAAAATCCATGAATACACCCATGGAAACAAAGTTGAAGCTCCTGGTTGACACTTCGTCAGAATTGGTTGATTCTACGTTGTACAGAAAAATCATTAGATATGACAAATACCAAGACAAATATATGTTTTGATGTGAACACCCTGAGTTGGTATTTGGTAAAACCCAGACATGTTCACCTTGATGATGAAAAACATGTGATGAGACACCTTAAGGGTACGTTGAATTTTAGTCTCTGTTATACTAGAGATCATGACTTCAGACTAAGTGGTTACACTGATTCAGATTGATATGGAAGTGTTTCTGATAGAAAAAGCACTTGAGGATGTTGTTTCAGTATGACGTCAGCCATGAATTCATGGAAGAGTAGGAAGAAATCAAGTATTTCTCTCAGCAAGACAAGAGCAGAATACATTGCTGCATGATCTGCTAGTTGTGAAGCCATATGGCTTCGGATGTTGTTGACAGATCGATTTGATCTGGAGATGGAAGCCACCATGATTCTATGTGATAACCAAGTTGTATAAAGATGATGGAGAACCATGTGTTCCATGATGAGTTGAAGCACATAGAGATCTAGTATCACTTCACTCATGATACGATGTAGAGAGGAGATATAAAACTTCAATGTGTTGGCACATATGAACAAGTTGTAGATGTGTTGACCAAGCCCCTGTCTCATGTAAAGTTTGATCACTTTTGAGACAAGATTAGTATAGTCCAAAATGACCTCCCTCGAAAGGGGGAGTGGTGTGGATGATACTATGGTATCCTGATCAATAGTGGTAGTTCCGTTAGGATTTTATATCCTAGGGAATCTTATCATTCATGGGAAAATCCTTTGGGTCTGTCAGAGTACCATGTGGTAGCTCCGTTAAGATTTCATATCCTAGGGAATATTTTTGATTCCTGGGAATATCTTTTGGATATGCCAGAACACCACAAAATGTTGTTGATGCCAGCCTCGTGCTGAAGATTTCGACCTTCGTGTTGAATATTTCCACTTCGTGCTGATGTTTTTAATGCCAGCCTTGTGTTGAATTTTTCCATCTTCATGTGGATGTTCTTGATGCCAACCTTGTGCTAAATATTTCCAGGTTCATGCTGATGTTGATGAGATTCCAACTTTGTGCTAAAGATTTTCAACCTAGTGTTGATGTTGATGACACTCTAGCCTTCATGCTGCAATGTTGTTGTTTTTTATTATGCTCCAACCTTCGTGTTGTTATGTTGTTGATGATGATGATGCTCCAGCCTTTGTGCTGTGATATTGTTGTTGTTGATGTTGTATCAGCCTTGTGTTGTTATTGATGATGATGTATTAGTTTTATACTAATCCATGTTGATGCAGATGATGATGATGGCATTACAACTCCTTGTTGTGAATGATGATATCGATGATGACAAAAACCTCTGATAATTTATAGATATGCCATTCAATGTTCCAAATGATGTTGATGTTCTTTCCCTCTCTCTCTCTCTCTCTCTCTCTCTCCTAATGTTGTTGGAGAATACCGTTCTTGTTAAGGGGGAGTGTTGAAATATTGTAACTGCAAAGAGTATTCTATTTATTATTGATTTATTATTCATTAGACCAATCCCCTTTTTTGGATTGATCATGTTGGGCATTGTAATTCACCAAATCCCCTTTTGCGGATTGGTCAAACCCTAAACATATTATGAAAATTGAGAAGTCATCCCCTAAGCAATAAAGTGGTTTTAACCACTCAGAAGACAAGTGGGCCTTGCCCAGTGAAGAGACACATTTTCAGAACCTGCCAATTTGTATAAATAAAGGAATCCATTGCCTAATTTGTGCACTCACTTAGCTCACTCATCTAGTGCACAAGTTTGAAGGAAGCTACAGTTGCCTACTGCCGAAAGAAGGAAGAGAGAGAGAGGCACATTTCTTAGTAGAGGATATTCTCTAGCGTTTGGTTTATTGTCTTGGCATTGTATTGGATATCTAGATTAAGGAAGTTTTTGTTGGTTTCCTTCCCCACGAGGGTTTCCCAGAATAAATGTTGAGTATCTTGTGATTGTGTTTCTCTCAGTGATTCTATCTATGCTAAGGTTATCTAGTAAATTGAAAAGAAACCTAATATTAGCTTAAACCTTAGCACATATCTTTGTTCTCATTTTTATAGGTGAATTTCTTCCCACCAATGTGGGCATATGAACATCATTTTTTCACTGAGTATGTTGTTGAAGGCCACATCACACAAGATTGTGGAGTGGAGTTTGATTTCGACCAATCTAGTTGCAGTAGCCACAGTCATGATGAAAACATGATAGAGGGTAAGTTAGGTTACATTGGAAAGATACAAGAGATCATGCAAGTGGTCTTCTCATAATTTCAATGTGTTATTTTTGGTTGCAAGTGGTGTGATACCATCGACCATAGAAATGTAAAGTAAGATCGTGATAGTGGGCTAATATGTATTAACTCTAAAAAAATGTGGGTTTAAAGTAAGGAGCATTGTGTTTTCCTAAAACATTGCAACCAAGTGTTTTTATATCCAGAATTTGTGTTGGTTGGGGATTGGTGGTTTGTACCGAGACATGATCCAATATCTAAACATCTTTTTCAGAACAACAATGTTACAATGCCAAACGAGGAAGAAAATCAGGGTGATGGCAATGAAGACTGATTTGTAAATGATTTTTTTGATCATTTATATTATGAATGTGTCATTTTATTATGGGTATCTATAATGGACAATTATGTTTTTGACCTTGTTGAAAAGATTCAACTTGTGTTGTTGTGGATTTTATTAATATTTTGATAACATCACACTGCAGTGCAAGGATTTAAGACTTGCTGCTGGAGAAGAAAATCAACAAATGAGAATTCTCAGGAGGGCTACAATCAACCCTTGTATGTTCAACTTCTTTGCTACATTGGCATAGCATTGTCCTTTTTGGAAACTTTGTTAGCATTTTTGTTTATAGAAAAACCTAATAAATGCATCTCACTTTGTGGCCATTTATCATCTTCTCGAGTAACCTCTGCTACTTGCGACTAGGTCTTGTAAGCAGATGATGTCTATAGGTTTAATACATGATATTTATGTAACAAATGATAGTAAAAATTGAAATTGAAATTGATTTGCAAATTTAATTGTAAATCTCTGAATGAAATAACAAAATTTGGTATCTCAATCAGGGGAGGACTAGGACTCGGACTGGGACTCTTGAAGGATCTACTATTGATGGCATGCTAGACTAGAGTGATGCATAATGAAGCTAGGAACCTTGTTCTACAACATATCCCTCGCCTCATTCTACAATATAAACGAGTGTTCTAATTTAGGAATATTTTTTTGTTAAAACAAAAAGGAAGAAGAAAAAGATTATAATTCATAGAAAATTGAGTGTTGAGAACAAAATCCGGTATGGATGGATAGCTCATAGTTTATTCTGCAATGGAATTAGCTACTTCATACATCTTAGGAAGTATCAAATGAAACCAACCTAAAGGGAAAAAAAGCCAACCTGGTGTGAAAACTATAAGAGTATAGAGCACTCTCGACAGCTGATTCATAGTGACTCCCATCAGATATGGTCTCTATTCTCCCAGCACTTACATCGTTACACAAGACAAAGTTATAGTGGGATGATAATTATTCATATTACCGCTTCTTACTTACTAGCATAAGAGGGCACTGTGAGTTTGATTACATTGAAAGATATATGCTTGGAAGCTAGGAGGAAATAGAGTGCCAGCTTTGCTTGTCTCTTAGACACGTTTAATAATGATGTTGTGCACTTGTTAACGAAAATAGATATGTGATAAATATGGTCTAAATGTATGCATTAAACATTAGAGAAATACAAAGATTTAATGTTAAGAATTAATATTAAACATTACCTTTAACATTAATCCATCTCAAGAGATGTTATACAAATATACATCTCATTTCCTTAATTTTGAAACCATGCTCTTTTTGGTCGGCAAGGTGTTAAATATAATGTAACCTCAACAGGCTGAATGTACACTGCCAGTTGTACTTTCTTTTCTTGATTTTCTTGAGCCTATTTAGCTCAACTATTTTCCCTTTGCATAGAGAAGTTCTTCATTATCTCTTCTCATTACATTCTTAATATATTGAATATAGTTTTCTTCTCTGTTCTTTTCTCTCTGCATTTCTTGCTTCACAATTTATCATGGTATCAGAGCTTCAATAGTGAGCCTCTTCACACAGGCTGGAGAGCAACATGATCCTCACAACGTAGATCTTACATGGATCACGAGAGCATGCTTCATAGACTTTTCACAAGGCTTGGAAATATGTTCGCAATACTCTCAAAAGATCAACGTAGGAAGCTTTCCGAGAAAGCACAGCGCTATACTCTCAAAAGATCGAGGAAGCAGAAACTACGAAAAGAGAAAGTTTAAAGAATCATGAAAATTTTTGAATTCGTCAAAGATTCACGAAGAAGAGCTATAGGAGGTAGGAACATTTGAAGAATTCAAAGAATTCAATCAAATTTGTGAAAGATTGCTGCAGAAGGCAGAATCGTTTA
The DNA here is from genome assembly GCA_010110895.2 of Picea sitchensis. Taxonomy (NCBI): domain Eukaryota; kingdom Viridiplantae; phylum Streptophyta; class Pinopsida; order Pinales; family Pinaceae; genus Picea; species Picea sitchensis. The sequence continues at coordinate 246,561 of SNQJ01S0021467.1, read as the reverse complement.
AAGAATTTCGCAAATTCTCTCAAATCCGTCAAATATTGCAGTAGAGAATAGTAAGCTTCAAAGAACTCATGAAATTCTTTCAAATCTTTGAAAGATTCATGAATTTTTCTTCTGCAAGAGAATCTCCTTGCAAGAATAGAAAAGAACTTGTGAAAGTAGCCAAGAACGAGAAATCGCAGTCGTACGATCCGTCCTATGAAAAGATCTAAGGCAAAAATCCAGTTCAGAAGTGACGAGGAGAGCGCAGAAAAGGAAAAAGAATTTCAGCAGTTAGATTTTGCACAGAGGACTGATAATTGTTGGATCCACGAGAAAGTGCACGAGGTTTAGTCCTCTGGAGCGCACAGGAGAAAATTCGACTTGTGAAGTCATGAAATCCTGAAATCATCTAGACTGTCCATCAAGGAGGACACATGGAGAGATCTCGGCATTTCGTTGACTTGTAGGGTGTAAAGGTCAAAAGAATGCCATGAGAATTTGCAAATCGTGAAATCCTGAGTCATTCTGGACCATTGGATTGAGAAATATCATGAGTCGTCGATCTGAATCTATCACAAAATTGGGAATCATGAGTTGGACAAGCAAAGGGGACTGCACTCCAAACCCCGATACGCGAAATTGCAAAATCCCGAAATCACGAATCATGAAATCCCGAAAGGATTGTGAACCGTCCATCTCAGAGGACAAGTGGCAGCAGATCCAAGTGCCATCAAAATTTCAGTATTTCAGAGTTCACGGTTTGGAGAACGTCGTGACAAGAGTTCAAGAGTCCTGAAATACCGATTCGCGAAATCCCAAAAGGATCTGGACCGTCAGATCATAGGAAGATTTGGACTGTTGAATTGTCCAAAAGAAAAAATTTTCATTTCACATATCGGGAGTCCGAAGGACCTAGGATCATCACATCCAAACTCCCGAAGTCCTGAAACGCGAAATCTCGAAAAGGCGTTTGAATAAGCGCCAAGATACTTCAGATTTCGACAAATTGAGAGACAAAGAACTGACGAAGGCATCACAATTCCTGGATTTGTGAAAATATGGTAGCACTTTAACATTTAGGTGCATGGTCACATTGAACCAAGACTAAGGGCCAATCCAAGGCTATTAATCTCTCTTCAGCGTTTTGGCGATCGGAAGTTGGAGAGACAAGAGTTCAGAGGACTCGTATAACGAAGTCCAGAAATCAGAATCATGAAGCCAAAACTCGCGAAGTCGAAACTCACGAAATCTTGAATCGCAGAGTTCCGAAGTCATTGCAAGAAATCAGCAGACCCGGTTTAAGCGCAAGAGATAGGTAAATACGAAATTTTCTAACAACTTTTTTCTTTTCTGTTTTGTTAAATTCTTTAAATATGGCGACGTCTATCAATTTAGGACCAGCTCAGGGTCCGATTCTTCTTGGAAAGAACTATGAGTTCTGGTCTCTTCGGATCCTGTGGATCATGGATATGTGGAATCAGATCCAGTAGACCTCTCCGCCATGACAAACCAGCAGAGAATTACTCAGGAAACTCAAAGAAACAGAAAAAATAAAGCTAAATTGTGGATTCAAAATTCAGTGGATGATTCGATTTTCTCAAAAATCACAGGCACTGGTACTTCAAAGCAGGCCTGGGACATCCTTAAATTAGCCTACCAAGGAAATGATAGGGTCAAAATAGTTAAACTGTATACCTTGAGGATGCAATTCGATACTTTAAGAATCACAGAGTCTGAAAATGTGGATCAATTTATGACCAAAGTCATGGGAATTGTGAACTAGATCAGATTGACTGGTGAAGCCATCCCTGATAAATGCATTGTTGAGAAAGTCCTCAGAAGTTTACCAAAGAAATTCAAAATGGTTTCTACAGCAATCCTTGAATCCAAGGATCTGTCACGTTTTTCAACAGATGAAATAATTGTTTCTCTGGTGACACATGAGACCAGACTACATCTCACAGATGAGTCAATCGCCAATGCCTTTAAAAATAAATTCTCCTTTAGTAGAGGGAGAGGCAGAGGAAGAAGCAGAAGTCACCAAGGAAGAGGGAGCAGTCAAAGTAAACCTCACTCTAGTGGAGGAAACATACAATGACACCCGAATCAACACTTCCAAGAACATAGACAACATAATCAATTTCAGAGTTTTCAGCCTCAAAGAGGCAGAGGGAGAAGATCAAATGACAAATCAAGCATACAATGCTATTACTGCAAAAGGTATGGGCAC
>SNQJ01S0021467.1:208387-229068 GCA_010110895.2 Picea sitchensis | reverse complement strand
TGATTTTATTAATATAATAAAAGGATTCAATTCTAAACATGTTTGTTCAAAATTCTTTACATCAACAGATTCATATACAAAACTTTTATCTAAGTTCATAGTAATTTATCATCTAATACCTATTTATACTTGTCTCAACCATACGACAAAAACTATATTTTTGAGACAACAATCTACATATCAAACTTTAACAAACAAAAAGAGATTTTATATGATTTTACTTGTTCATATTCCTTGGTAAGAGTCATTAGTTAAACATGTTTATTCAACATTCTTCTCTACAATAGTAAATTCATAGACAAAATTCATGTCTTCAAGATAACCATAGATAAAGATGATCTTGCACATCTATCATAAGCATGTCTGTGTTTATTTCAGATATATGTGTTATAGAAATTTTTTCCACACTCCATGCATATTGCTTTTATGGCTTTCCATTTCCCTCTGCGGACTCAAGTTTCCCCTTTTTTGTTCATTCCAGAGTTAAAAATTCAAATTTTTTCACATATACGAAGGTCATAGTTAGATAACTTGCATATACACATGTTGCTCCATGACAACCCGCGTACATCGGGTTTTGTTCTAAAAAATAAAAAAAATGTCAGTTTTCCACGCCTCATGAGATCCATGATTCTTGACCTTCCATATAATGGAAATGCTCTGACTCAACCTTTCCATTCCATTTGGAGGGTATAAATTGAGCCATATAAAAGCCTTGATAATACACACATCATAGAGAACAAAGACACTTTGGAGAAATTTCACTTCATATTGAGTTCGCATCCCTTTGTCTTTGAAAGTCTGAACTTCTTGAAAGTCTGAAGAAGTTTGCATCCCTTTGACCTTTCAATTCCATTTGGAGGGTATAAATTGAGCCATATAAAAGCCTTGATAATACACACATCATAGAGAACAAAGACACTTTGGAGAAATTTCACTTCATATTGAAGTTTGCATCCCTTTGTCCTTGAAGATACTGGACCTACGACTATTCTCCTGAGCATTGGTTATACCATGGTCACTTTAGTTGCTTGACCTAGGTATCCACATAGGTTGCTTGCATGTAATGTTCCCAAACAAGATTGCTAGGAACATTGGTGTTTTAAGTTTTTTTGTTTTCTTTGTGTTTATCAAATGTTTTGTAGGTTATCCTTCATATTTGAGCATGGTGTGGATTAAAAAGTTTTCACAACATATAATGATGGAAATTGGAACATCAAAACAAAAATAACAATATCCTAACAATGTACACAAGAAGATAGTCTCAAACTTTAGATCTGACCTTTATTTAGTAAATATACTGACCTCCAACAAGAGATAAACATATTTGGTAGAGATATAAAATATACAAGTGTTGTGACTAATTATTCCTCCAACATGTGCTACAAGATATAGTAAAGATCCTTCCTAGAGCCTCAAGGACTGTATGCAAGAAATTTAGTAAATATACTGACCTCCAACAAGAGATAAACATATTTGGTAGAAATATAAAATATACAAGTGTTGTGATTAAATATTCCTTCAACATGTGCTACAAGATATAGTAAAGATCCTTCCTAGAGCCTCAATGACTGCATGCAAGAATACAAGATCAATTTATTTCCCTTCTTCTAGATTTGGTATTAAACCTGGTAGAGTTGCACCCCTCTAGATTGTAGAAACTCTCAATATTTAATCCTCTTGGTATATGACCCTAAACCTCATGTATAATGTTGTAGATATATAGATTGAGGACTTCCAAACACCACTGAATATTATCTCAGCTTTACTGAGAGATACGACCTTTCAAACTCAATGGATTCACAATTACAGTGCACCCTCCTTCATAGATTCACCCAATGCAAGAATAAATCGATATGAGGCTTAAATCCCCCCAATACTGATGATAATGTGTTCTCGGGTGTTTTAGAACCCTCCTTGAATGACCTTGGATTCAAATCTATCTTTCCTTGGCCAAATCGAATTGTTTTCTCCTCCACAGTGCACCCTGTCTGCAAAAATATCCAGATCTGCACCCTGACCCTTTGTCCACTATAGAAACCAAACCCATAGCTAAATAGAATGGTGAGGGAGGAATATTTAACCTCCTTGGCCGAGATTGGACAAGGAACAAATGGATCTTTCACCTCCTTGTTGATCTCTAGGGTTTATTTAGTTAAAACCCTCAAAACCCCCAAGTACCTTGGGATATCTAGGTAAGAAGTCAGACATCAAAATATTAATCAACAAAATGCATGAATAGATGCCCCTATCTCTCTTTTATACCCCCTTTCACCTTTTTCCATTCAAGTGAATTTGAATTTATCTTTAATATTTCTCCATAAAATCACTTTATTAATTTAATGACCCTTTTTACTCCAAAAAGTGTTTAATTCACCCTCATAGCTTCTCCTGCCACTGAAAGTCACTTTTAATCATCCTATCATGTAGATATTTATGTTCTAGTTCCAATGAGCTATTACATTAAGGTGTTCCTCTAAGAAACATGATCTAAATATCACCTTCAATGTAATTAATTGAAATATGCTCAATAATAACCCAAAATTACAAAAATCATTGGAATGCAATGGAACCAAGGAAAAGATGTGCGGAATGGATCCTGATGATGAAATGTGATGAATAATGTGATTCTTGTCCCATATAAATCCTCAAAATGGCATGAGCTCACTATCACCCTCAATTGGCTACTATGGAAGACATCCCAAACTGCAACATAAGAGAATCCAAAAATGGGGACATTAGGGTCCTCCCTACCCAAATATTGCTTTTCCTCAAGCAATCATTGAATAAAACTATGTATGATCCCAGGGTCCCATATCCACCCATGTGACATGAAGTAATATCCCATCAAAACATGGTCCTTCAAAGTTCTTTCCATGTATTCCTCCTGAATTCTCTTGATGAGTAGAAAAATCATGTGCAGTAGATCGTCAGTAAACTCCTCAGGAAACCTCTCTACTCTGATCTCAACTCCATCAACCCTTGGACTACCAATCACTCTAATACCTGGATCCCAAAACAATATGTGAAATGCAGTGACCTATAAAGTATAGTACTATATGATATCAACACAAAGAGTCTCTTGAAGACCCCCAATCAATAGAGCAAGTAAATACAATATCCATCCCTCAAGGAATCCCTCACCTAAGAGAGTCTCCAAACTACCACCTATGGTATTATCTCCATCCCTTACTAACCAATAAGATGATATATTCATGTACCTGATCCTTAACCAAGGATAACCCTCCTACTACATAACATCCTCATCTCCCTCTATGCTCAAATCCCCCCAACAATGGAAGGAATCGATCATGAGTGTCCCAAAAAATCCCATGAACTTTGGAAGTGTACCAAACCCTACATCAAATAACTTTTATTGTTCCATACCATATATCTTGGTGCCTACTAAACTTTAAACCTTCCCTAAATCGTGATGCGGACATACCAAGCATGCCCCCATATGCCTCATGACATCATCCTCTAGATCCTCCTAGGAGAATCACTCTCTAATCTATTGATGGGTACTGAAATGTCCAAGGTGTCCGACCATAGATAGATCATGTATGGTCCTCAAGATATATATTGTTTCTTGCTGCAACCATACATCCTACCAACTAACCACATAGTCCTCATAAGAAGAATCCATCCTATATTCTCTTTGTCCTCATCCCGATAAGATTCTGAACCTATATCAACCTCTAAAATATCCTCTATCCCATGACTAAGGATACTCTCCATCACGCCCAAGGCTTCATCTGACTATCTCGGGTGAACCTCCCCTATCCTTATGCATGTAATGGAGTATCCCATGTCAGGAGGTATTAGTCTAATAACTCTTCAGCTACCATGAAAATGGATATCTTCCCCAATGTTATTGTATATAATGAAAGTATCGGGGAATGATAACATAAATACCTGCAAATGTATGTAGGACTGGGAAGTATCATATGTGTTGGTACATGGGAAGACCTAGGGTTCAACTCTATAACAACGCACCAAAAAAACCCTAACTACCATCCTTTTCGGCAACACCTGCGAAGCAGATGAAGTCTCACCCGAGGTAGAGGCGGGGGTGGTTGCAGGACTCCAGTGTCTACAACCTTAGCTGGGACACAGATATGTGATTGTAATACCTTAACATAACACTTAGAAATTATGATCCTTTAATATTTAACCAATATCTACTTCACAGTAAAACCCTAATCACAGAGCATCACAATATTCACCTAGATCTAGTATAGTCGAGCACTAATCACATTTACATGGGTTATATATAGCTCTTATTCATATCATTAAGAACAAAGAAACAACAGATCTATCTATTAGTCATCTATATCAAAGTACTAAATCAAGTAAACACATAAATACATCAATACATCACACAAATAATGACAACATAGGATGTACGTGGTTCACCCCCACCCTGGGGCTATGTCCACCAACTCTTCTTCTCTTTATTATCATTGGTCAATCAGAAACATGCATAGAGCCTTGAGATCTTACTCCATAGAGGACAGGATATCTATGCACCTCGCTAGATCCTCCTTCCTTGAGTTACAACACAAATTCTTCCACAGTCTGTGCACAAAGCACTATAGACGTCTTGCACTTAGCTCTACAAGTCCAAACACAGCATTCAAGAAGAATTTACAATTCACACTTAGAACCTTAGCACTTAGCATAACATCACATAGATTCCCTTCTTGTCTCATACACCCATACACATATCCTCTTCTTACATCACCTAGACATCTATTTATACATTACAAAGTAGGCCTAAGCATGGGTAAACCCATGGGCCGACATCCCCATACCCGTTACACAATCCCACAACCCAAAATCTCTAAAATGGGGCCGAGATCGCGTGATATCCACTTCATATTGATATCCACCTTTGACATCATGTAGAAGTCCTAAAATGGTAAAATGTGACCAAGGATCCTCAAAACTTGTTCAAGGGCCAACAATATACATTGGTCAATCCCAAAGGATTGACAAAAAATGCGTTCATTGACATCCAAGGTGAGTAGTTTCTTGGACTCTACACTAATCTCATGGCATCATTTAAAAAAGTAGGTGACTTCACATACTGATGTTCAATCACACCCCCCCCTATCGTCACTTATATGAGTGATGCTACTGAGAAGGTAATCTCACAGATCCATGTGTTGTTGTAAAGGAGAGGACCACTCTCCATGTAAGTCTCCATGCTCCATCAAGTATGTCTCCTTATTGCACTCTGAAACATCCCCCTAGATCCCACCATACACCTCTGCATGCCACTATGAACTACCGCTCATCAATGCATGTCCATGTATACTCATGAAAGATCATGTATCCTCCTGCATCATCATGCATCTTGGGTGTACTTCTAGGTAAAAATCTACAAGGATACCAACTAATCCTGGAACCAAAATGGATGTGTCCTCATATCTGCACTGGCTCTGGAATCCATATGGGTATGTGTAGGAATAACTATCCAAGATATTCTCATGAATGGTGGTCCCTATGACACAGGAACATCCTCAAGCGTCTCCTGGTCACATCTCTCCCTAATCATCAGTGATCCTAGGTATCCCTTTTGCTCCTCCATCAACTGGTGCTCCTCTATCAAATTGCCAACATTCTCTAGCGATGTAGCTGAAGTATATATATGACTCTCTGTTGGGATAGATGTAGTGGATCTCAGACTAGCCTCCTCAAGGAGCTCCTCTAATCTGGACTCTGATTCTTGAAGGGTTTCTTGTTTTACTTTCAAGAATCCTTGTGTTCTCACCAACTCATGAGTGATTCGGTCCACCTCAGTATCCTTCTCCTTCAATGCCCCATGATACATCTCACCAACCTCCAAAAGGTAATCTCTATCCATAAGTAACTACTGGTATTCGGTCCTCATCATAGTCACTCTCTCCCCGAGTGTATGAAAGTCATCAATGGTAATATTCTCATATGACCTATATCATATGAAAGTCACACTCAAATCCATAGGAGGCTAATTATCCCCCACGCATGACCTCATATCAACATCCAAATGTGTATCACCCAATATCCGGTCCTCCTCATGCCTAGGTGCTGACACAGCTGAATCCTCACAAGTATCACCATTATGGTGAAGTGTTGATTCCTCAACACTGTTTGATGGGGAATCTAAAGAACATGCACTATCATCCCATCCCTCCAACTTTCCATCAGATGTGTAGGATTCATTTCCCTTATGGGACTGCTCTAATGAGGCATCTAAGGCTGAATCCTCGTACAAATCCTCATCATCACTATTGTAGTGAACCTCAATGTAATGCACTCTCCCCTTTCCTCTGCATCTGTGATCTCAATCCCAAGTATTTTTGCAACTGTAGCAAAGTTCCCTAATCCTAATGGTTTTAGGATCAATGTGTGCTCCCTTTAATCCACTAGCATGTGATAATGTATCCATTTTCCTGACTATCTTGGCTCTACTTTCCTATGCTTTTCTTCTCCAATAATTGACTTCTGCAATCTTCCTAGCCCATACTACAATATCATTCTTTACTCCACCTAGGATTTTTTATGGATACAAACTGTTGGAATTTTACCTGAGCCCTGAATGTCTCATATAGAGTGTGATATTCCATATCACAATATATAATCTCCTATGCAATAACCATTTCTCCTTCATGAATACCCTTAGGAAGGGAGGAATCTTCACTATCATACCACTGTAATGTTCCCAAGCAAGATTGCTAGGAACATTGGTGTTTTAAGTTTGTTTGTTTTCTTTGTGGTTATCAAATGTTTTGCAAGTTTTCCTTCAGATTTGTGCATCGAGTGGATTAACAAGTTTTCACAACATATAATGATGGAAATTGGAACAAAAAAATAATAGTAATAAGATGTGATCGAGGTGGATATTGGTGGTCACCCACCTATTCCAATTAGATACTCTTGTCATTTTTTAGTTCAACACATTATTCTGTACTTATTTGTAATTATGGGTTCTACACTTTTGGGGGTGTCTGAATACCTACACATCTTCCAGGTGGATACTTGTGGCCTCTCACCTAATCCAACTAGATTATTTTGCATGTTTTCATGTCATCACATATTTTTTTACTTACAGGGCCATTTTGGAGTCCTAAACAATGTTTTTTTGGCTCACCACAGTGAAACTATAGACATCATTAGAGTTTGATGGTGTAATGTGTAGTTCTCTAAAATACCTTTCCAAAGGACTATCATGCGCCTAAAATGAAGGTCGTATGAAAAAGTTACGACCCCAGGAAGTTGAGGTACCAACTTACCCATAGGGGCCCACATGAATCTTGGCGTTTCACCTCATAGGGTTAGGTTTTTGGAATTAATGCGTAATATTAAAAAATCCTCTGGAGACTCATTGTAATCATTCTTCTCATATGAATGTGTGTAGAATCCACATATCTTCTCAGATATAGATACCACCATTTGAGCAAGTGTTTTAGTTCTGCAGTTTTATAGTTTCATCCTATTTCATTTATTCAATAGAAGATATTGTTCATTTTATATCTATGTTGTTCTTCATATATCTATGTTAAATGTATTCATCTTGTTAGTCAATTCATTCTTCTCCTAAATACATATTAGTGGTATCAGAGTGATCTGCTCTTAATTTATTTTTCTTCGTGCATGTCTTTGACAAGATCTGGGTATAAGAAGTTGGGACTCAAACCAATCGAGATGTTGCAAGATCGGTTGCGCCGATCCCAAAAACAACCCATGGGAGATGAAAAGAAAGATAATGGAGTAGGAGATCCTTTTAAAATGTTGCTCGAGGAATCCCTTGCACAACAAATGAACTAAATGATGGACACTTTGCTCAGATCCTTCGACGACTACCCACAAGAGAAGCATCTTCATCAAGCGACCATGCAACCTCCTTCAAGGTACAACTAAATTTTGATATTCCATCATTTGAAGGACTAATAGATGCAGATGCTGTAGATAAATGGTTGAGTCCGCTCGAAGAGTATTTTTCAATCCACAATTTTCTGATAGGAAAAATATTACTTTTTCACTCCTTAAGGCTACCCCCCATGTTAAGGACTGGTGGGACACTTACTTTGAGAAAAGGGCCATAGAGGAATATACAATATTTGTGGTTTCCTCTACATGAGATTCCTTCCGGGATGCCATTAAAGAACAATACTACCCTATTAGAAGCTATGAGGACCAGTACACTAGTTGGAACACCCTGCGTTTAGAAAGATACCAGACAATACAATATTTCACCAATATTTTCCATACCCTGGACAACAAATTGGGTATCAAAGACTTTAAGAGAAATCTGGTGCTCAAATATTGCGGTTGTTTGCATAGATACATTAAAAACTAAATGGAGTTTTCCAACATCGCCTCATTGGGTACGAATTATAGATACACTTTCAAGATAGAGCATAAATTTAAGAAGAAGAGGCAAGAGTTTGGATATGCAAAATCCTCACAGTTGAGTTAGGGTAAATTTGACCCCTACCCACACAACAAGGGACAAAAAAAGTATGGCCACTCTCAGGACAACTAGTCCAAGCTACAACACAATAATGGCAATGAGAAGATGAATAAGGACATAAGAAAATGGTGTGAGTACCATAAAATCCCTTGGCACAACACTAAAGAATGTCGCTCCAAGTAGTCACTCATGGCCACACTAAAGGCTTCTGAGTCAGAGGCTGATTATGATTCTGAATAAAATCATAAAGGAGAGAAGCATATCATTGATGTTGAATCCGGTTTCATTATCGATACCACTAAAGTCAGACTAAGCCAAACAAAATAAATAGAGGAAGGGAAGCAACTCTTTCACTCATAGATGTGGGTAAGGGGGGATCTACTTCATTTCATTCTCGATAGCAACAATCAGAAGAACCTGATTTTAGTAGAGGTCATCAATTGACTAGACCTACCTATAACACCACACCTGCAAACCTACACGATCGACTGATTTCGCCAAGGAAGATATCTCCATGTCAACCAATAGTTCTATCTACCCTATGACATCAAGCCTTTCAAAGATGAGGTATTGTGTGATATTTTTCCCCTTGAATTTTGTGATGTTATTTTAGGAAAAACATATTTCTCGAAGTGTCATGATGCGTATTAGTCTAGATCATGCAATGTTATTATTACTTTGGGTAGACAATTGTACATGATACCAAAGGTAGCGCCGCCTACTTCTATTTCTTTAATCTTTGCTAAGCAATGCAGCAAGGTCATTTCATAGATTGGGAAATTCATCTTCTTTGTGATCCATGCTCACAATAAGCATAAGGTCACCACCACATCCATGGCCTCTACATAAATCCTCTCTTTGCAGTAGAAGCAAGTGGATGAGATCATGGAAGAATACAAAGACATATTATCCTCACCCATCAAGGTACCGACACACTGCCAAGTCAAGTATCCAATTGATCTGACCCCTAGTGCACTTCTGCCTAATGGACCAGTATATCATCACTCGCTGATGAAAAATGATGAAATCAGGAGTGAGATCCAATAGCTTCTTCAAAAGGGGCACATGAGACCTAGTGCCTCCCCTTGCGGAAGCCTGATTGTACTGGTGCAGAAGAAGGATGGGACCTGGAAACTCTGCATTGATTACAAATCCTTAAAGAAAATCACAGTCAGGAGCCAGTACCCAATTCCTAGGATTGATGACCTTCTTGACCAACTCAAGGGAGAAAAGTTCTTCAGGAAGATTGACCTAAAGTCTGGCTACCACCAGGTTCCCATCGAACCAACTGATGTATGGAAGACAACCTTCAAATCTAAAGAAGGTCTCTTTGAATGGTTGGACATGCCCTTTGGCTTAACAAATGCACCAACCACTTGCATGAGGTTGATGGATGATGTATTGAGACCCTTCACCAACTCTTTTATGGTGGTATATTTTGATGAGATCCTCATCTTCAAAAAAACTTGGGAGGAGCACATGCAGCATATTCAATAGGTTTTGAGCACTCTGTGACAACACAAGCTATATTCCAACTTGGAAAATGCTCTTTTGGCATGAACTAGGACCAATACTTGGGATACATTGTTGATGAGCATGGGGTAGTACATGTTGATCCAGATAATATCCAAGTCATCTGTGACTGGCTAGCCCCAACCACACTAACTGATCTTTGAAGCTTCTTGGGACTAGCCAAATTCTACCGATGGTTTGTGTTTGGATTCTCCCATATTGCATGGGCACTCAACCAGGTGGCCAAGGGTGGTGGTAGGGAAACGTTTGGTTGGGGGAAGGAAAAAAAATAGGCATTCGATGATCTGAAGCATATATTGTGCTTAGATCCAGTACTGTCCTCACCTGATCTGCAACAACCATTTGATATTGAGACTGATGCATCTGACTATGATGTAGGCGCAGTTCTCACTCAACAGGGTCATCCGGTGGAACACCATAGGTAGAAACTCTAATATATTGTCCTGAAATACCCCACCTATGACAAGGAAATGTATTCCATTGTACAATTATTTCATCATTGGAAACATTAAATTTTGGGAAAGGAGATGATCATCCACACTAATCACAACCCTCTCTAGTTCCTACAGACACAGGGGAAATTGCAGAATGATCACCATCAAAAGTGGTCCACCTACCTGCAACAATTCCATATCAACATAAAGTATAAGACAAGGATCTCAAATCATGTCGCTGACTGCCTCAGCCGACCTCCCATGGCTCCTTTCACCATTGTGATCCATTCCTATGGACATGAGGCATCTAAGTGGCCCCAACTTTACCGGCAAGATCTAGACTTCACCATCACCTATCATCTCTTGGCTACTTGCCCAAATGTCATTGATTTTCACATTCAGAAAGAAATATTATGCCATATGGGCCATCTTCGTGTTCCTACAAGAGAGCGTGCAAAGATGATTTGGGAAGCCCACTACAGTCGGATGGAAAGACATTTTGTCGTGGATAAAACTATTGTCGTTCTTCAAAAACGTTTTTATTGGCCAAACATTTGACAGAATGTTAAAAAGTATATGAAATATTTCACTTCCTGTCCAATTTCCAAGCCAGACATCAAGAATCAAAGCTTATACACCCCTCTTCCTACTCTTGAGAAGCCTTGGGAATCCATCTCGATGGACTACATTTCTGGCCTTCCTTCAACCAAGCAAGGCAATGATTGTGTATTTGTGGTTGTTGATCGGTTTTCGAAGATGGCCATCCTCACAGCCTGCAAGAAGAATATCACAACGACATATACTATCAAGATATTCTTCAAATGAGTGTGGGTCTATTTTGGGATACCATATACCATCATCTCTGACTGGGAAAACATGTTCCTCAACACATTTTGGTCAAGTCTTTGGTCACTGTTGGACACCAAGATGATTAAATCCACTACTTTCCACCCCAAACAAAGGTCTTTAATCGGATGATTGTGCACATCATGCACATGTACAACTCTAAGAATCCACGTAAATGGGATGAGAGTCTCCCCTATGTTCAAAATAGTTACAATAAGGATCTTGATAGCTCCATCGGACATAACCCATTTCAGGTGGGGATGGGATTCCAACCCTTGGGTCTAATTGATGTTGCACTACCTATATCCACCACATAAACACACTCTTCCCATGTTGAGTCTGAGACCGACAAATCCACCAGATTCATTGAGTTGATTCATCACATCCACCAATAGTTCCATGAGATTTTGTAGAAATCCAATGCTAAGTACAAGCAACACCATGATCAACATAGGGTATTGCACTAGTTTCAGGTTGGAGACAAAGTCTGGTTACATTTGTAGAAGGAGAGCCTCACAGGGCCCCATCGTAAGCTCCACCCACTTCGCTATGGGCCTTGCACTATCACCAAGGCTTTGGGTAGCGATGATTCTGAGCTCAAAAATCCACCCTTCGTTCAATTGCACCCAATGTTCAATGTGGACCTCCTTTGGCCATATTTTCCACCATTATTGGACACCTCAGAGATCAAAAAAACAACTGACACCAGCATAGCTCAACCCTGACTACATGGAACAAGCATCCACTGATCAGATAGTGGACATAGAGGTCAACAACACTCGCCAGTAGAGGATCTAGCTTTATCAGGTTGTAAGACAGGGAAACTCCTACACCAAGGCAAGTGGCTCACCCGGGGCCAAATCCAATGGAAGTTTCCTCACTTTATGGGGGAACTCAATGCAATGGAGACCATTTGTTCCTAAGGGGGGAGGATTTATCTAGGTGGATATTGGTGGCCACCCACCTATTCCAACTGTCTCCTCTTGTTAGTTTTTAGTTCAACACATTCTTTTGTACTTCTTTGTAATTGTGGGTTCTACACTTCTAGGGATGTATGAAGCCCTACACATATCCCAGGTGGATACTGGTGGCCTCTCACCTAATCCAACTAGCTTATTTTGTATGTTTTCATGTTAGGACATATTGTTGTACTTCCAGGGCTGTTTTGGAGCCCTAAACAATGCTCTTTTTGGCTTGCCACACTCAAACTATAGACGAAGTCAGAGTTTGACAACATAATGTGTATTTCTCTAAAACACATTTCCAATAGACTATCACATGCCTAAAATAGATGTCGTATGCAAAAGGTACGACCCCAAGAAGTTGAGGTATCAACTTACCCATAGGGGCCCACATGACATTTGGCATTTCACCTCCTAGGGTTAGGGTTTTGGATGTCTAGGGTTTTGATATTCATGATTAATATTAAAAATGCATATGTAGCCTCACTTTAATCATTCTTCTCAAACAGATGCGTGTAGTATCCACATCTCGTTTGAGAGATAACTACCACCATTCGAGCAAGTGTTTTAGTTATGCAATTTTACAGTTTCAACCTATTTCATTTATTCAATATAAGATATTGTTCACTGTATATATGTGTCATTCTTCATATCTTTGTATTTATTGTATTCAATTTGTTAGTCAGTTCGTTCCTCTCCTAAATTTGGATCAATATGCTAATAGTGTACACCAGAATGTAGTTACAAACTTTAGATCTGACCCTTATTTAGTAAATATGCTGACCTCCAACAAGAGATACACAGATATGGGATAAATATAAAAGATACAATTATTGTGACTAAATATTCTTCCAACATGTGCTGCATGATATAGTAAGGATATTTCCTAGACCCTTAATGACTACATGTAAGAAGACAAGATAAATTTCTTTCCCTTATTCTATATTTGGTACTGAACCTGGTAGAGTTGTGCCCCTCTAGACTGCAGAAACCATCAAGATTTATTCATCCTGGAATATGACCCTCAACCTCCTATATAATGTTGTGTATCTATAGATCGAGGACTTATAAATACCATTGAAGAGTATCTTTACTAAGAGATATGACCTTCCAAACTCAATGGATTCACTATAACAATGCGACATCCTTCAAATATTTGGCCAATGAAATAATGAATCGATATGAAGCTTAAATCCCCCCAAGACTGACGATAAAAGGATCTAGGGTGTTGTAGAATCCTCCTCAAATGACCTTGGCTTCAGATCTATCTTTCATTGGCCAAATTGAATTGTTTTCTCGTCCACATTGCGCCCTTTCTGCAGAAATCTTGAGATCTCCGCCTTGACCCTTTGTCCACTATAGAAACTAGAAATGTAGCTGAATAGAATGGTAAGAGAGGAATATTTCACCTCCTTGGACAATATTGTACCAATAAAAGAGGGATCTTTCACCTCCTTGTTGATTTCTAGGGTTTATTTAGTCAAAAACCTCAAAACCCCCAAGTACCTTGGACTTTCTAGTTAAGAATCCATACATCAAAATATTGATCAACATGATGAGAGAATAGAATCCTCTATCTCTCTTTTATACCCCCTTTCACATTTTTACATTCAAGTGAATTGTAATTGATCTTTAATATTTATTCATAAAATCGCTTTATAATTTAATGACCCTTTTTACTCCAAAAAGTGATTAATTCACCCTCATAGGTTCTCTTGCCACTGAAAGTCACTTTTAATATCCTATCCTGTAGATATTTGTGTTCCGGTTCCAACAAGATATTACACTAAGGTGTTCCTTTAAGAAACATTCTCCAAATAACACCTTTAATGTAATTAATTAAAATATGCTCAATAATAACCCAAAATTACGAAAATCGTCGAAATGCAACAAAACCAAGGTTAAGTTGTGCGGAATGGATCCTGATGATGAAATATGATGAATAATATAAGTCGATCCCCATAGAAATTTTCAAAACTACTTGATCTCACTATCACCCCTAATTGGCTACTCTGGCAAGAATCCCAATCTGCAACATAAGGGATTCCAAAAATGGGGACATTACATTGTATGGGTTATTCTGTAGGTACCATGAGTCAGATAGGGATTGGATAGGAAACAAACTTTATGGAGGATTTTCTCTCTAGAGGAATCTATCCAACTTCACTATGAAGCCTACGAGGGTCCTTATAATTGGTTATGTCCTTATAACTGGTTATATTAGCTCCACTTTATTGTTCGGGAATATCATCCCCTCTTGGTAGAGAGATACCTTCTTTAGTTCGGGAGGTCCCTTCAGCCATCATATCCTATTTGTGTGCATTGGCCTTTAGTTTTATTCAGTAGTGTTCTCTTTGATTATTAGTTGGCCTTAGGATTTTGTATTGCATCACGATTTCTGAGTCATCATGGAGCAAGACCAACCTCCCTTCTTATCTCTTCGTCTTCTGAATTAGCCACCATGGATCGGTCGTATATCGGAGCTGCATTATAAAAGACATAGAATTAATAAATGTTGTACATATATCTCAACCTCCTAGACTCGCGATCGTTCTACCATGAGTACTAAGTCATATATGAATGTATTGGGAAGCCCTTCTGATGCAGGGCGCGCCACCCATGGCACGTCTGCTCACAGGACCTTCCTCTCTTGGCCCGAAGAACTCAAATGTTCCTCTAATTCCCTATCGGGAGTTTTCCTTACCCACAACAACACTCCAAGTGATCTCCCTTAGTGATCGGGAAAACGGAACTTGCAGCTTCACAAGCTCACTTTTTACCACTGGGCTCTCGGATCCCCAAGGCTCGATGGCCAATCAATGTTGATTTCTTCCCGTACCTATCGAGACATCTGCCCTATCGTGAATTCGCAACTTGTGATGTCATGCGCTTTGAATCTTCGACTCCCGATACCCGATGAGCACGTGTGAATTGACCCTTCCACACCTCGTCACTTCTATCGGGACTTCGGGATTCACAGGATCGTGAATCCTAATGACAAAGGTTTTGGGACTTGCCTTTCCCCGATCCCCGATTGGGCGACACCTATCCTCCACTAACTCTGGCTGTGGTCCACATGACCCTTTCGTCGGGATATTGTGGATCGTGATTCCGGGCAGCGAGATTTCTTTACTCTCGAAAACCATGATTTTCTGAACCCCGACTCCTCGGGATCTCCTGACACGCGTCTCAAACAATGGGCACTTCACGACTTCACAGCTTCTATTGCCAAGATCACGGGCTTCAACCTACGAAACCCCAATACACAATCCCATGTGCAGATCCGATGGTTCTCCTATGATCCAGATCCAACAGCTATTCTTCTTCTTGCTCCTCGTGTCTTCGTGACTTGGAGTACCCAATGCTTGGGCTCTCACCCTGCGAACTCCCGAGTTCGTGAGATCTCTCGATCTCTGCCACCTGTCCTCCTCAGATGGACGGTGCCTAATCCTCTCGCCACTTCGTCGTTTCATGTCCTCACGCTTCGCGACCCTTGACACCAAATTGTCAACCCTTTCACTCAAAAAATTATGGCATACGATGTGCCACCTGTCCACTTGCCAACCCCTGTTGCCCCACACTATTCCCGGAGTAGTCGGGATATCACATATCGTAATATCGTGATTCCCGTTACCAATCCTTGGACACTTTTCTCACGAGGTCCCGATAGGCGATCTCGCGAATAATCCAACGACCCTGACCAACTTGGATCAACGGTGCTGCCCATCCTGAGCTTAGACCCTCTCCACACTTGCACTGTAACTACCTCGCACCTCTGGAAGATATAATGGCTCTCGAAACTTCATGATATCTCCTCCAAAGATTTCGTTTGTCTGTTCTCCCTTTGAGGATCCTGCGAAATGAATAAGTGCCTCTCCATGAGACTCCTTCGCCGCTTCGTCGACCTGTGATGTTTCTTGCAACTTCAAGTCGCACTTATCTACACTGATCTTTAGTGACTCAGAGGCCTACCCTTCCTGAGCTTTGCTAAATTAATTCAACCTCAACGAGGTTCTTTGCACGCACTCCTTGCGGCAAACCTGCGAACACTTCAACTGTTCGATCTTCCTTTGACTCTGCGCATACCCATAGCAACAATCCTTCAATACTTCACTCAGTTCCACGACTGAGATTCTCCTTAGCCTGCACACTCCTTGCACAGCTCCGGCAACCCACGTTCAGTTCTCAGTGAACGAGAACAAGAGCTAAACTACCTGAGCTTCCATGAACGCACTCCTTGCGGATGTTTTTTACTGCACTCCTTACAGATAATCCTTACTCAGATAGAGAAACAATTGAACCTCATTCCATCTCCCCTTCAGATTTCATGTTGAAACATGAAACCACATGCACAACATCTCAAAACAAATACATAACAGAAAACAAATGTTCACGAGCATATTATCAACACACATACAGAGAGAACACAAAACCATGAATCTGAATCAATTCCTTGTATTAATTCAAGATCTATACATGGATGTCTTAAACAACTCTCTGCTATTCTCCTATGCTCTCCCTACTCTGAATTATGCTATCTAATGTTACAATGAGAAATGAGGGTGTCTATATCCGTTTTCCCTCCCGCGCTCTAAAACTGTCTAATCTAATATTCAATTCTACCTACTTACATATACTACCATAAATGCCTCCAACTACTTCAGACAAGAGCGTATGGCTCGAGGTTTGATTACATTTTACCAAGGCGCCTAAATTAAATGATCTCATTTATGTTTAGCACATCAACTTCAAGGGAAAAATTTAAAAATTGGCGTTGGCGTGTGCTCAACTATCCTTTGCCTTTTGTGTTGGCTCACTTGTCTCGGGAGATGCTCCTGCATCATACTCCCTCACTTGAAAATTTGCATGGACTCCTGTCCATGAGCTCCTGCACAGTATGTCCATGCTTCCATATCTCTGCTTCAGTCTCCCAACTGGCATCTTCAACTGAATGGTCCTTCCACTTGACCAAATATTCAAAATATTCTTTCCTTCTGGTTTTCTTACCCACTCGTTTATTCAGTATTTGTTCCATCAGTGGCTTCTCTACAACTGGCATTTGCTTCTGCCACTAGATCTCTGGTTGATCATCAATTTCTACTCCTACTTCATCAGCTTTATATGGATATAAATCCGAAACATTAAATGTCGGAGATATTCCGATCCCATCTTGTAACTCAATTTCATAAGCATTCTGTCCCATTTTCTTCAAGACCTTGCATGGCCCAATTTTCTTCATTTTTAATTTATTATATGTTCCCCTCAGGAACCTTTCTTTCCTCAAATGTGCTAGAACTAGATCGCCAACTTCAAACTGAAGTTGTCTTCTATGCTGATTGGCTCTGCGCTTGTACTCCTGGCTTGATTTCAATAGCTGCTCCTTCACCCTGGTGTGAAGTTCTTTCATCGCTTCAGTGAATTCTTCTGCACTAGCGCTGCCAGTCGCAGTCTGTTCTGAATCCCTCAATTTAGAAACTCCTCTCGACTACATTCCATATACAATCTGAAACGGACTTTGGCTTGTGCTCCTGTTCACTGAATCATTGTATGCGAACTCTGCTTGTGGCAATATGCTATCCCAGTTGCTATGGTGCTCTATCACTAAGCTCCTCAACAAGTCTCCCAGACTTCTGTTGACCACTTCTATTTGTCCATCCATCTAAGAATGATAAGCAAAACTAAACATCAAATTAGTTCCTAGCTTCTTCCATAATTTCCTCCAGAAATGCCCTATGAATTTTGTGTCTCTGTCCGAAACTATGCTTTTCGGAAATCCATGAAGTTGAACAACCTCCTTGAAGAATAGATTTGCGATGTGAGTCACATCACTGGTCTTTTGGCATGGGATAAAATGTGCCATCTTGGAAAACCTATCCACTACCACAAAGATGGAATCAACACCTCTTTGGGTCCTTGGCAACCCCAATATAAAATCCATGCTAATTTCATCCCACGGCTTGTCTGGTATGGGCAATGGCTGATAAAATCCTGCATTCTTCTTCCTACCCTTTGAATGCTAGCAAATTCTACATCTGTCAACAAACCTCTTGACCTCTGACCGCATCCCTGGCCAAAAGTATGACTCGCTCAGATTTGCAAATGTCTTATCATGACCGAAGTGTCCGGTCAATCCCCCACTGTGTTTCTCTTTCAACAGATTCTCCCTCAAGGAGCAATTCGGAATACACAACTAATTTCCCTTAAACAACAACCCTTCCTGGATCACGTACTCTATCCACTGGCTTCTATCTCTGAGAACTGGATTCTCAGCTGCTTCATACGCTTCCTTAAAGTTTGAATCATGTCCTTAAGATCATCAATGCCTAATGTCCAGACTTTGAACTCTTGCAACAACAAACACTTCCTGCTCAAAGCATCAGAAACTTTGTTAGCAGTAACAGAAATATGTTTTATCACAAAAGTGAAATTTTTCATGTATTCAACCCATTTAACATGTCTCTGATTCAACTTTTCCTGTTGAGTCACAAATTGTAATGCATGCTTATTACTATATAAAACAAATTTCTTTGGAATCAAATAGTGTCTCCATTTCTTTAATGCCTGTATGATGGCATAGAATTATTTATCATACGTGGAGTACTTTTCTTTTTCCTCATTCAGCTTCTCACTGAAATATGCAATCGTCATGTCTTCCTGGCTCAAGATTTCTCCTATGGCAAACCCGCTTGCATCACATTTTACCTGAAATGTTTTCTGAAAATACGGCAACACCAAAACTGGTTGCTCTGTGATCTTCTGCTTCAACAGATTGAAGCTCCCCTCAGACTCTGTTGTCCAGTGAAAAGATTTATGTCTTTTCTTCACTGTGTCCATCATTGCTGCACTAATCCCGCTGAAATTCCTGATGAATTTTTGGTAGAAACTAGCCAAACCGTGAAAACTTCTCACCTCAAATATGTTCCTCGGTGACGACCAATTCTTGATTACCTCCACCTTATCTGGATCCATCCTCAACTTTTTTGCAGATATAACAAACCCCAAATAAATGAGTTTTGTCTTCATAAATGAGGCTTTCTTCATATTTATCAACAACTTCTCCTGTTGTAGCTTCTTCATTACAATGGCCAAATGCTTCAAATGCTTATCTTTTGTCTTGCTGAAAATCAATATGTCATCCAGGTACATGATGACAAATTTCCCAATGAACTCCTTCAGGACTTCATTTATCAACCTCATAAAGGTACTTGGTTCATTCGTCAAGCCAAACGACATGACAAGCCATTCATACAAACCTTCATTTGTCTTGAATGCTGTTTTCCATTTGTCACCTTATCTCATACGAATCAGATGATATCCACTCTTCAAATCTACCTTTGAAAAAAAAAATTCTCCACTTAAGCAATCCATCAGATCATCCATCCTCAGCAATGGGAATCTATACCTGATAGTTATCTTATTAATGGCCCTTGAATCAGTGCACATCCTCCAGCCTTCATCTTTCTTCGGACTGAGTACCGTCGGAACAACACACAGACTCAACCTTTCCCTGACCAATCCTTTGTCCAACAAATCCTGGACCTACTTCTTGACCTCCTCATTCTCCTGTGGCGTCAATCTATATGCAGCTTTGTTTGGCAAACTAGCTCTTGGTATGAGGTCTATATGATGACTCACACTTCTTATCGGTGGCAATGAATGAGGTAGTTCGTCCACTACAATATCAGCGAACTCTTCTAGCAGTTCCTAAACTTCTTTGGGCAAATCATCCACCCTTGTACTAGTCAGAACAATTCTCAGTTTTCTGACCACAAAGAATTGTGGATCCTCCTTCTTCTTAACTTCTGTAAGAAGTTCCTTCCCACTCATGAGAAGTACTGTGTTGTTTACCCCCGACTTCACCTCTTTATCTTCAATTGGGTACAACATATGAGTTCTCCCATTCCTCTCCAGGGTATATCTATTCATTCTCCCATCATGAATTACATTTCTATCATATTTCCATGGTCTGCCCAGCAATAAATGACAGACATCCATAGGAATAACATCACATAAAATCCTATCATTATATCCTCCTATCTTAATGTCAACTAAGCACTGTTTAGCGACATTTACCTGATGTCCCTTCTGTAGCCATGAAACTTTGTATGGACTCTGGTGATCAGTTGTCTCCAGCTCTAGATTTTCTACCATCTCGGTTGAAACGAGATTATCGGTGCTTCCACTGTCCATGATGATCTTGCACACTCTATCCTTGGTCTTGCAAGAAGTCCTAAAAAGACTATTCCTCTACACTGAATTCTCCATCTTCTTCTCTGGCATCAAAAGGACCTTCCACATCACCAGCGATCTTCTGCCTTCAGCGTACTCTACCTCAACATCTCGCCTATGTGCCTCGGCGATGTGAGTCTCTCCAGTTTCTTTATTTTTCTCTGGACACTCGAATGACTTGTGCCCATTTTTTCCACATGTGAAGCATGTGATTACTCC
>SNQJ01S0021467.1:140272-208377 GCA_010110895.2 Picea sitchensis | reverse complement strand
GTGAAGCATGTGATTACTCCACCTCTTCCTCTTCCTCTACCTCTGGTACGAGGAAACCTATTATTATCAGCATATCCTTCTCTCTTCTTAGTATGTTGTTCTCTTTGCTTAGCATATTGCCCTCACTGAGAACTTCCACCTCTCTCTGTCTGAGTCTGAGGTTTCTTCTAGTCATCCTTGGGCTTCTGGTATTTATCTTGGGAAACCGATTTTCCTTTGGGATGACTCCAGCCTCTGCCTCACTGACCTTTCTTACGGCTCAACTTCTCTTCAGCTTTCAAAGCCATTTGATAGGCATCCTCCACCATTCAGATGGTTGCCATATTTATTTCATCCTGAATTTCATACCTCAAGCCATTCATATACCTGGCCACCTTTTCGTCATTGCTTTCGCGATGACTTGCCCTGATATTCAACCTGTAAAATTCCTCAGTATACTCCTTCACCATCATTGGCTTCTATCTCAGGTTCTGTATCCTCCTAAACAGAGAAATTTGATAATCCCTGGGAATGAATTTTGCCTTCATCTTTGCAATCATCCTGTCCCAGCTCTTAATTTTCTGCTTGCCTTGGCAACACCTGTCAGCGTGTAGTTCATCCCACCACAAGGCTGCATGTCCTTTTAATCTTTTGACGGCATGTCTGACCTTCTTATCCTCTTCGATATCTTCATAATCGAAGTAAGTGTCTAGAGCTCTAATCCAATCTAGCAGCTCTTCCGCATCCAGATTTCCCTCATAAACTGGAATGCCCATCTTTACCTTTGTACTCATCCTTGCAACAACTTTAAGTAAGCGTTCACTCACTACATCTTCTGCTGGGATTTCTACTCCTCCGTGTCCAACATCCTCTTCATCTTCATATTCACTGATATCTCCTACATCATCTTTGCGCCTTCGTGATGTCTCCATGTCCTCCATTCTGGCACGAAGATTTCATATTTATCTCTCCATGTCTGGATTCTGCCCTTGCCTACCTCTTTCTCTGGACAATTCCCTTTCCCCCTCTGAATCAGGTGATTGTCTACCCCTTCTCCTTGGCAGCATGGTGAACTCTCCTTGTCCTCTGCTACAGAAAGCAAAGAATCTTTTCTAAGCTCTGATACCACTTGACGCAGGGCGCACCACCCAGGGCATGTCTGCTCATAGGACCTTCCTCTCTTGGCCCGAAGAACTCAAATGTTCCTCTAATTCCCTATCGGGAATTTTCCTTACCCACAGAAACACTCCAAGTGATCTCCCTTAGTGATCGGGAAATCGAAACTCGTAGCTTCGCAAGCTCACTGTTTACCACTGGGCTCTCGGATCCTCGAGACCTGATGGCCAGTCAATGTTGATTTCTTCCTGTACCTATCGAGACTTCTGCCCTATTGCGAATTCACAACTCGTGATGTCATGCGCTTTGAATCACCGACTCCCGATACCCGATGCGCACGTGTGAATTGACCCTTCCACGCCTCGTCACTTCTATCAGGACTTCAGGATTCGCGGGATCGCGAATCCTGATGACAAAGGTTTCGGGACTTACCTTTCCTCGATCCCTAATTGGGAAACACCTGTCCTTCACTAACTCTGGCTGTGGTCCAAACGACCCTTGCATCGAGATATCGCAGATCGCAATTCCAGGCGGCGAGATTTCTTTACTCTCGAAAACCCCGATTTTCTGAACCCCAACTCCTCCGGATCTCCTGACACGCGTCTCAAACAATGGGCGGTTTTGATCTCATCGGAATATCATGCTTCGTGACTTCGCAGCTTCTGTTGCCAATATCATAAGCTTCAACCTACGAAACCCCGATACACGATCCCACGTGCAGATCCGACAATTATCCTATGATCCAGATCCAATGGTTATTCTTCTTCTCGCTCCTTGTGTCTTGGTGACTTGGAGTACCCAATGCTTGGGCTCTCACCCTGCGAACTCCCAAGTTCGCGAGATCTCTTGATCTCTACCACCTGTCCTCCTCAGATGGATGGTGCCTAATCCTCTTGCCACTTCGTCGCTTCATGTCCTCACGTTTCGTGACCCTTGACACCAAATTCTCAACCCTTTCACTCACGAAATTCCGGCATACGATGTGCCACCTGTCCACTTGCCAACCCCTGCGGCCCCACACTGTTCCCGGAGTAGTCGAGATATCGCGTATCTTAATATCGCGATTCCCATTACCAATCCTTGGATACTTTTCTCACGAGGTCCCGATAGGTGATCTCGCGAATAATCCAACGACCCTGACCAACTTGGATCAATGGTGCTGCCCCTCCTGAGCTTAGACCCTCTCCACACTTGCGCTGTAACTACCTCACACCTCTGGAAGATCTAATGGCTCTCGGAACTTTGTGATATCTCCTCCAAAGATTTCATCCGTCCGTTCTCCCTTTGAGGATCCTGCGAAATGAATAAGTGCCTCTCCACGAGACTCCTTCGCTACTTCGTCAACCTGCGATGTTTCTTGCAACTTCAAGTCGCACTTATCTACATTGATCTTCAGCGACTCAGAGGCCTACCCTTCCTGAGCTTTTCTAAATTACTTCAACCTCAACGAGGTTCTTTGCACGCACTCCTTGCGGAAAACCTATGAACACTTCAACTGTTCGAGCTTCCTTTGACTCTGCACATGCCCATAGCAGCAGTCCTTCAATACTTCACTCAGTTCCATGACTGAGATTCTCCTTAGCCTGCGCACTCCTTGCACGACTCCAACAACCCATGTTCACTTCTGAGTGAATGAGAACAAGAGTTAAACTACCTAAGCTTCCATCAACACACTCCTTGCGGATGCTTTTGACTGCACTCCTTCCAGATAATCCTTACTCAGATAGAGAAACAATCGAACCTCATTCCATCTCCCCTTCAAATTTCAGGTTGAAACATGAAACCACATGCACAACATCTCAAAACAAATACATAATAGAAAATAAACGTTCACGAGCATATTATCAACACGCATACAGAGAGAACACAAAACCATGAATCTGAATCAATTCCTTCTATTAATTCAAGATCTATACATGGATGTCTTCTACAACTCTCTGCTATTCTCCTATGCTCTCCCTACTCTGAATTATGATGGCTAATGTTACAATGAGAAATGAGGGTGTCTATATCCGTTTTCCCTCCCGTGCTCTAAAACTGTCTAATCTAATATTCAATTCTACCTACTTACATCTACTACTATAAATGCCTCCAACTACTTTAGACAAGAACGTATGGCTCGAGGTCTGATTACATTTTACCAAGGCGCCTAAATTAAATGATCTCATTTATGTTTAGTGCATCAACTTCAAGGCAAAAATTTAAAAATTGGCGTTGGTGTGTGCTCAGCTATCCTTTGCCTTCTGTGCTGGCTTGCTTGTCTCGGGAGATGCTCCTGCATCACCTTCAATTCTAGCCTCCACTATAGTTAGTGGATTCCCCTCAACTCTTGCATCATCGATGGTTTGGATTCTGGAGAATCCCTCACTTAGTACTTCCCAACCCATGGTCTCTGCTTAGCCCATGGGAACAAATCATTTTGTATTCCAGGGTTGTACACCTAATCATAATACTCAGTGAATGCCTTGGGACTCTAATCCTTTGTCTTTTGGTATGCTAGACATGACTTCGCACTTGTCATCCTCCATTTCGACGTTTAATGTGAATCCTAGTTTAGAGTCTGGGGGAACGATGCCTCCTTATACTTCTTTATCGTTTGGTGGGGTTCATATCCCTCAATCAACTCCCAAAGTAGGAGGTTTGAATCCTCCTTCCTATGGACCCAATACTAGCTTCAATTTTATAGGGTGGAGTGCTCCAATGCGAAATTCTTCTACTTCTTATATCCTGTCTGTCATTCCTTCTTCCACAACGGGAATTCCCATGAAATTTTTTATTATGGGGTACCTTCCTGTAACCTCTGGTGTTTCATTAGGGGGGATTCAATTTTATGGTATGGGAAACCCCCAACACAAAGTTCCTTCATTTGAGGGAGACATATATCCTCACATGAGTAACCCTTATCATGTCACTTTCTCCTCGCAAGCGACTTCCTCTGGGATGGTTCCCTTACAACATTTTATGAATCAATTGGGAGGAGGATATTATCCTACTAAAAAATTCCATGGTGTATACCAAAAACCTTGGTTGGATTGATATCTCTCAAAACCAATATTTCCCAAGAGCATGGGATCAGTTGCCGCAACCCCAACTCCCTTTTATGGCCATGTTGAATCTGTCAGACTTGTCAAAATTTATGAATGACCCAGTGTGTCACGATCCATCATGGCCCCTTGTACCTACCAAGCTGCCCTCTAACATTCCAAATTTTGAGGGAAAGACTAGAGAGGACCCATGTGATCATGTGACTACCTTTCACCTATGGTTCTCATCTAACTCCCTTAATGATGATTTTGTTCATTTGAGACTATTTCAACACACCCTTATGAGGGTTTCCATGAAGTGGTACATTGAGCTATCTAGGGGCATTTCTATAACTTTCAATCAGATGGTCCTGTTTTTTCTCAACCACTTGCAATTGTCAGTTCGTTATGATGTCGGCATGGAAATTTTATTTACTTTTCATCAATATAAGGCAACCCATATATCCAATCATATTCAAGAGTGGTGTAGATGGAAGAGGTTGATTAAATCTTACATTCCTCCAGATTTTCTATTGGAATGGTTCCTCAAGTCCTTATTGGATTATATTTCGAAGGATGTTTCTACATCTAGAGTAACATCTAAGGAAGAGGCCATATTCAAAGTCCAGTAGTTGGACCTTATATATGCTTAGTCTGGGATGAGTTACAAAATGATCCTTGACACATCGTAGTCAAATTATGATCCTAGAAAAAAATTTGGGCCTCATGCTGACAACATAATAGGCTCTGCAAATTATAAGACTATAGACCTGGTGATGAACCAACTGAAAGATTCATCTCTTAACCTATCTACAGAAGGACAAGCTATGAATTCATCCTCACCCACTCAATCGATGGATACACATTCTGTAAAGTCAACGAACCCGAACGATAGCGAACAACCCAAAGGGAACAAGAAGAAAGGTCATGGTAATAATCGTAAGGGTGGGAAGAATAATAAAAATAATAAAGACAAGGATGACAATAATAATGATAAAACTAATAATAATTCTGGTGAGGGAAAGGAAGAAAAGAGGAAGGTGAAGTTTCCTTGTAACCTTTGTAGAGGTGATCACCTTACCCACTTGTGCTCCAAAATTGAGGAAGCCTCAAGGCTCATAGGGTAGCAGCTTGCAGTGCTGAATAACCCATTTCCATATAACTAAAATATGAACTCATGAGCCTCCAACACTGGAAATGCATCAAGTGGAATTCAAAACGCCTCAGCACATGATGGTGGCCATATGTTTTCCAATATGGTTAAATCTGAGATTAGTATAGCCACTTGAGCTTGTGATTATGTTCTTCGCAGCATGTTGTAGGTCCAAAGTTTCCTCCTATGGAAACACCTTTGTAGATTGATAATCCATAACTTTTGCCTCGTATTCCAAAATGAGTCCTTAATATCTCTACCCACAATCCTAATTCCATAGGCCAAATGGATTTGGGCCAAAAGCCATGTGCGATGTCGGCTTTGGAGGTGCTCCAGATGTGTCCCACATAGAAGAATGCATTGATATCTACTTTAGGAGCTCTAGAATCGAGTGGCTCAAAGGTTGTCAAGTTCTATGTTGAAGATGTCAAGCCTCTCTTGCCTTACCATGTGGAATTTTAGATCCATGTGGAGGGTATCAATATCACCATAAATCATACTGTCATTGATGAAGGTGCTTCAACTTCCATAATGTCTCTATCTTGTTGGAAATCCATTGATTGTCCGTCACTTTCCTAATCCATGACTATGTTAAATTCATTGGATGGAAATTATTTCAGACCCCATCATATCCTTCCTACTTTCCTAGTCCATTTAGGAGGAAATACCATGGAGGTCGAGGTCAAGGTGGTTGATGTGCCTTTCGACTACAATGTTTTACTGGGGCATAATTGGACTTACGCTATGACAAACATTGTGTCATCGATTTCCCATGTTTTATGATTTCCTCATGAAGGGAAGATAATGACGATCGACCAATTGTCCTTTGCACATCCTAGTCCTTATACATTAGTGGGATCTCTGGTCATCATTATTGATAATTCTTAGCAAACAACTGGGAACATTGGTGTTGGAATGTACTCCCCCTTGATGTGAACTTTCAATTTATCGATGCCAATATCATACATTAATGCCATATATGGTGAGTCTTCATCATCATTGAGGTTCGTTCCTTTCCATACTTCATATCTTAATGAACCATGGACCATACCTTCTTCGACTGTGTCATATGAAGTCCATTCACACATCAGGATGGAAATTCCATTGTCCATAGTAGAAATTACATATCAAGCTATACTAGAAACTACTGCAGACCCAGATCCTCCCTCCTCGCGAATGAAATAGGTGGATCCTGTATTAGAGCCCATATGGTTTGCACACTCATATAGTTTGCATGACTACCTCAATGATACTTTACCCTCAGATGAATCCATCATAGAGGCCATGTATGTTCTGGATAGGCCTTTTGATGACCTTCATCATAGATCTTATTTTCTCCTGGATCTTGAATGGATTGGACAGGATGATTTTAGGTCCACCTTGAGTGAGATGGCCAAGCATGACGTGGTTCTGTTAGATACACATGGTATATATGTTGAAGGAAAAATGAAGAACATTCATCCTATCGTCACGATTGACATCTCTCGAACCCCTGATAAAATTGAAAATTTATATATCGGTGCAGATTGTACGCCTGGAGAAATTCATATCTACATCAATCTCTTCAACTAATTCTGATATGTATTTTCTTGGTCGTATGAAGAGATGTCAGGGATCAACCCCAATATTGTCGAACATGAAATTAAAATGTATCCAAATGCTAAACCTATTTGGAAACAACTTAGAGCTATAAATCCTAGGAAGGCCCCCTCTATTGAGGTAGAGGTGGAGAAGTTTCTCAAAGATGGTTTCATATACTCAGTTCCCTTGACCAAATGGGTATTCAACCTCATTCCCATAGATAAGAAGAAAGGAGTTGTTCATGTTTGTATGGATTTTAGGGACTTAAATAAAGCATGTCCTAAAGATAACTTTCCCACTTCCTTTATTGATTAGATTATATATGAGTGTGTGGGAAGCAAAGCCTTTTATTTTATGGATGGATTTTCAGGTTATAATCAAATTCAAATTAAACCCTAGGATGAACACAGGATGACGTTTATTTTTCCTTGGGGTAACTTTGCATACCATAAAGTTTCTTTTTGTCTTGAAAAAATCAAAGAAACCTTTCAAAGTGGCATGACATTCACATTTCATGAGTTTAATCATATTGTTGAAGCCTATCTAGATGATCTCATTGCTCACTCTCGCAAGAGGGTTGATCATTCGACTTGCCTTCGACTAGTATTTGAAATATGATGCTATTATCGCATTTTGTTGTACCCTCAAAAATGCATAGTTTTTGTTAGGTCTGGCCACCTTTTGGGATTCATATTTTTTGAGCATGGGATCATGGTGGATCCTATGAAGGTTGAGGAAATACTTTGACTGCCTCCCCCACACAATATTAAAAAACTTTAGGGTTTATAGGGGAAGGCTAACTTCCTGCATCATTTTGTAGTTAACTATTCCAGTATAGCTAAGGGTTTCATGTGTCTCTTGAAAAAGGATACTTAGTTCATATGGGATGAGGGAGCCCAAGAGTCCTTTGATGCTTTTAAGAAATCCTTGGTATAGACATCTATGTTGAATCCCCCAAACTATGGTAGAGATTTCCTGATTTATATTTCCGCATTTGAAGGGATGATTGGTACGGTTCTGGTTCAGGAATATGATGACCTCCATGATCACATTATCTATTATCTTAGCCAAAATCTAATCGGTCTTGAACTTAAGTATTCTCACATAGAAAATCTAGCCTTAGCAGCCATGCATGCAATTCCAGGATCACGTCACTATATTTTACTATGAAAGACTGTCGTGATTGTTGATATCAATCAATTTCAATGAATCGTTACAAGGAATATCATAGGGGTGGAATACAATAAAAGGATTGCGATTCTACAGGAATTTGAACTTGATTTTGCCTCCATGAAATCCAACAAGTCGCTAGTTCTTACAGAACTGATGTTAGACTTCCCTAGGTAGGATGAGAATATTTTTCATGATGATTCATTCATGGATGAACACATCTTCCTTATCTCTTCTATGTGCCCATAGTACAAATATATTCTAATCTACCTTAAAAATATGAAGCTTCCCCAACATCTTTCGAGAAACGACTGACGATGTATACACCATGAGGCCAGAAACTACCTCATTATCGGTGACACGTTGTATCATCGGGGGGTGGATACTATTTTTCATCATTGTTTGAACCATAAGGAGGATGAAGTTATTCTCCATGACTTCCAAAGTAGGGCATGTGGTGGTCAATTATCTGGGCTTACGACATCCCAAAATATATTGTGAGCTGGCTATTTTTGGCTATCAATTTTTAAATATTGCATTGAAGTGGTAAAAAAGTGTCACCCTTACCGAGGTGTTCACTAGTAAGATGCAATAGAACCCTTCCCCCATGTAACCAGTCCTTACCATCGGTAATTTCACTAAGTGGGGGGTGGATTTGATGGACTGCAACCCAACCTCAGCTGGGGGGAATCATCACATTATTTTGGCTGTGGATTATTTTAATAAATGGGCTAAGGCCATGCCTACAATTAAATCCAATGGTGAGACAACAACATTTTTTTTATTCAATTAGATTGTAGCTCATTTTGAAATCTCGAAGGATATTGTCACTAATCATGAAAGTCACTTCTAGAATGAAAGGATGACATAGTTAGCATCTAGACTGGGCTTTGAAAATGATCATTCGTCACCCTAGTATCTCTAGGAAAATGGACAAGTAGAGGCCATGAATAAATCCTAAAGACAATATTGCAAAAGACTGTCACGTAGAATAAATCTAATTGGCATGTGATTCTTTACCCTACACTATGGGCATACTGAACCACAGTAAATACTTCCAACGTTTTCTCACCATTTCAGTTAGTTCGCGGAGTGGAGTCGATCCTTCCTATTGAATCTGAAATCCCTTCTCTTAATTTGGTATTCAAGCTCCTATGTAACATGACTGATCTCGAAGAATGCATCGTACACCTAGATAATCTCGATGGGAAATGTCGATATGCCACTGTGGTCATCGAGGAAAATAAAAAAATGTGTTAAGGTCCAATACGATAATTTTGTTCGTCCCCAATTCTATGCTAAGGGTGACTTGGTTCTTCTCTATGACCAAGATAAAGAATCATTGGGGGCATGAAATTTTAATCCCATGTGGCACGATCCTTACATCATGAGATGTGTCCTTAAAAAAGGATCCTATGAGTTAGAGGATTATGAAGGGAATGTCTTGGATGATCCTAGAAAAGGGATCCACCTTAAAAGGTACTATGTTTGAGCCTCCAATCTCAAGCATGGCCTTTTTATACTAATGTATGTTAGTTTATATATTTCTCTCTTTATTCTTTTGTGTCGCCGACTTTGTTGTTGAGTTTTCCCTTGGTTGAAAGATGTCAACGAAATATTTGGTGTTCTTAGGATTCACATATAGTACTGGTCATCATACTCAGAGCATGGCTTCCATCACTTGGGTTATATATTCACTTGAGGGACAACTGGTATCTTCAGGTGGCATTTGTTTGGAGCCATCAACAAACAATGTGGCTAAGTAGAGAGCCATTATAAAGCTATTGTGCGATGCCATTTCACATGGTGTTCAATCTTTATAAGTTCACCTATATTTCTAGTTATTTGTATGTCAATTGAACGATAGTTACCAGGTCAAATATCCCACACTACTTCAATGTTTCCTTCGAGTACAAATTTTGAAATGATATTTTTATTATATTACTTAAAATTATATACCTAGATTTTTTAATCACGTATCCGATGCATATGATGATTACATTTAGATTGAAATTTGTCACATAACTAATTAAAGAAAACACACATTCATACATTCATCCATTGTAAGATATGCAAGTAAAGCCAAAGACCAAAATATATTTGATATTTCATCCTTCTAGTCCAAAAAATATGATGTCATAATACAAAACTGGGCTTGTATCCCTAAAGTACATATATGATCGGTACATAAAAAAAAATGGAATCTATTCCTAAGGTCCCGGATGCATGTCATGATAGTACACAATGGAATTTTCAAGATACCGAAAGAGACTCACCCACGCACAAAGTACACCCACCACTTGCATTTGCATTTCCTCTGGCAGATCCTCCACCTAGACTATAGGAACCCTATGCATTAAACGAGACATGTTTCCCTACACATTCTAGAGAACTCTCTCTGTGTCCCCACCTACCATATTGTTATCGCAAAATTTGTAGGTTGGGAAAATCCTAACCCAACCACTAAATAGTGACAAAAAAGAGGTCACCTACCCACTGTCACCTTAGGAAGGTGTCCTCGTCACTTTAGAGGTGAGGCAGTCACCTCAAGGGGGGATTCTTGGTGACCCTAGGGGGAATGAGATGAAGATAGAAGAAATTGGATATAAATTTCCTATAGGTCAAATCTAAATGATGTGGAAGGATTGGAATGAAGTCTTGGGAAGGTCCAAGGGTTTCCAAGTAAGTTGAGTGACTTTCCAAGTGTGAATACTTGCTTGAGACACAAGTAAATCCAAGCATATAGTGTAATACGTTATTTGGAAAAAAAATTTAAGCTTGTTGTCCCTAATTTTAAGAAACAATAAATGATATATATCAGCTCCATAAAGATGACAAGGACTGTAAAATAAGTGCTAAGTATGTGATAAATAAACAAGAGATAAAACTAGTGGAAGCTAAATCAACTCACCAATGATTAAGAAAAAGTTTTAGCACAAATAGCAAGGATGGAATAGAATCCTAATGCAGAGATATTATGAGCATTATGGATGTAGGAAATTTTTTACAACATCAGTAAAATCAGCCAATCAAATCCATAAAGAAACCACCCAAGAATTTCCTTAAACCAAATAGAACAACTTGGAAAACTATTAGAAAATTTTGATGGTTAAAGCACAAATTATAAGTGGTTTTATATTATGGTTTCTTCAATCAATTTATGATCGTTATGTCCATAGAAAACCAATCCATATATCATAAAATTTATCCAACACAAATCACTTGTAAATGGCTCAAAGAATGTGCCTAGGTTAGTAGAAGGTTGAGGGAGAAATTTAGGCCTAGTCTAGGGTTAGTTTATGAGCTAGTTAGGGTTAGCTTCCTAAAGTTAGTGCAGCCCTAATGGCTCTAGGTTAGTTTCTATTACATAATCTATTTTTAGTGTTTTAAAGGGGACGCCTCAATGAAGCAAGAGAGCCAAAGGCTTAAACAACACTTCTCCAGAGAAAGAGACTTAAAACTTGTAAAATCATGTTTTCGAAGGGAATAGTTTTGTTTCTCCAATGCAATAAATAAATTACTATTGCTCTTAATAATTGGGTTAATGGGGTAATGCAAATATAGAGCTAGAAAATCTACCTCCTTGGGGGTGTAAATCCTCTTACTCCCCAAGGCAAGTTTCTCTAGCTAGGTTTTAAGCTAAGAGGGTGTATTCCCTTATACTTCTCTTAGAAAACCCTTGTTTAACCAATAACATGTAGCATAAAATGATGGAGGATATGGTGGGGGTGTATTCCCTTATACTTCCCACCTAGATCCTAGCACAATAAACTTTACTTGAAACAAATGATAGCATGAAAGTAAAGACCATACCAATTCAAGGAAAATGCTAAGAAAATCCACCACAATAGAAAGAGAGAAACCTTCCAAGACTAGTGCATCACTTCCATCAACTATACATCAAGAGATAACCATAAAAAATATCACAAGAGAAACAATTTTCCAAAGGTAGCTAAAATTTCAGACCAAGTTCTTCTCACAAGAGGGAGAGTTATGTTAAAATGAGATATTATGATCTCTTATTTATACAAAAATGTCCCTAAGATAATTTTCCCACATATTTAGGGGTAAACCACAAGACTAGGGGTCAAAACCCTAATATTCCCCCCTTAACAAAGTAATTCATTTAAAATTCACTTTTGCACATAAGAAAACCCTAATTTTAGAAGGACGTCACCCCTTTAGGGGATGTTTTGGCACTGGAAGAAAATAATTCATGTAGGTAGAGGGTGGCTAGGATTTCCAAAGCTAGATGTCAAGCATCTGAGTTACTTCCTTCATGTTCAATGCCCAATTCTCCTCAAAACATCCAAGTGACAATGCATCAACCACACCACCAAAACCTAACCCCCTAGGTGAAGGCATGCCTCTAGGAGTGACGTTTTTCCTCTCCTAGGAAAAACGTTTGGCATGTGGGGGATAGGTTATGTCACCCAAGTCATATTTAAGGAATTCCAAGTTTGAGATTTCTTTTTTGGCATGCGGGCCTTTAGCATCCACCTATGGGCTTCAAGGCCCATGGAATCCCAAGCTAGGCTTGTTTTTCCAAAAATATCCACCAAGTAGGTCCTGGAAAGACAAATAAGCATGCCCTCCAAGGATCTCAAGTCAGAAAATCATTATAAGTGAATCCAAACAATAAATGATCCACCTAATCATGTGCATCAAATATCACTATGTCAAACAATTAAGTGCTCAAAAACATTATGAGACTTGTCAAGATTGAATATGGGAGGGTTGACAAGGTGTCCTATTGGGTAGATCTTTCCCTAGGTCAAGGAGAGTTTCCAAGAGATCCATTTCTAAGCCATGTAAATTGAGTGAAGTGGTTAGGGTCAAGAATGAATGGGCATAGGGCTCATGACATACAAGAGGTTGTAGTGTCTCATTCATGGGTGCCTTTGTAGAGGGTGTGTGGTACCTTCATCCACAATGAACTTTTTCCAATCCCACTATTTTCCATTCTTTCATTATTTCATAAATTTAAGGAAAGGTTGAAGGCCACTACCCTAGAGTGGTGTCCGGATAATGGTAGTGTCACTTACAAAAACCTAGTGGAAAGGGGAAGTTTGACTCGTGATGAGACCCCCTTTCTCTCAACCATGCAACTAAGAGCCATTACCCTAGATTGGTGACCAGATTATGGTAATGTCATACCACTAGATATTCATGGACATGATAGGTCAGATTGTGATGAGACCTTCTATCCTCCAGCTAAAATTTTAATCATTTTTAATCATATTTTATTTTGGGTCCCCCTTTACTCAAAGATAAGCTTTTCATTGCTTTCGTGGGTGATCCCTGGGAAAATAATATAGAAGGTTCATACATAGGATTTTATATTTTACCTAACATCAATCCCTCTGGGCCTTCAACCCCTTCTTCCCATAGAATAAGGGACAATGCCTTCTTGGGTCAATACACCATAAAATCCCAAGAGATAAGGAAATTGGGGGGGAATAGTGATGGAAAGTGGTAAGTATGGTCATGAATGATATGATGGATCTTCAAGGGAGTTCCTAGTAGCAAACCCATCCCCAAGGAAGACCACTTACTAGGGAACAATGTCAACCACCAAGGTGAAGCAGGGAAAAAGGCATAATGTCTAAGAATATACCATGAAATATAGAGCAATCTAAGATACATCATACTCAAATTCCTTAAATATTGAAATTATGCTCACCATAATACTGAATTTTACCTCATGGAGAAAGGACCACTGCCTTCCAGAAAATATGTGACCTATGTGGTGTTGAGAAGGATATTTGTATGTGCAAAAGGATATTGCTGGCCATGTAGTCTCTCGATACTCCATATCTACAACCTGAGGGCCTTGATACATAATCTCCTTAGTTATCCACAAAATCAGGATAACATCTGGCTCCTACTTGGGGACTTGTTCTCGTCATAGAGTGCATGAGAACCACAACATCTCCTGGCAGACCTTTGCCTACCAAAACCTCATACAAAGTGATCAAAGCATATACGGTGGTGCCACAACCCTTCATTCATATACATATATAAATCCAAAAGAAAAGTAATCTAGAAAATAAAT
Organism: Picea sitchensis; assembly: GCA_010110895.2. NCBI lineage: Eukaryota > Viridiplantae > Streptophyta > Pinopsida > Pinales > Pinaceae > Picea > Picea sitchensis. The sequence goes on along the minus strand of SNQJ01S0021467.1, from coordinate 194,300 downwards.
ATTTTGACATTTTTTTTTATAAATTTATAAGCTAAGCATGAAATCAATATGAAAGTAGAGAAAAATGAAAATGAAATTCATATAAAGTAATATGAGCAATCAAGATGAAAATATAGGGAATCAAAATGAATTACCTACTTACTTGGGGCCTTGGGGACATGAATATCAGACGATAGTTTATGTCAGGTGAAGTCGTACAACCCATGTAACCAGTTGAACATCTCATCAAAGTATCTCCCACTGTTCTTCATCATGTGAAAGAACAAAGATAAGTCCAACACAAAATTATCATGAGAATAAATGAATATATAATAAATTTTTTTTTATTGAGATGGGTGGGAGGGAGGAAATCCTACTGAAGAGAGAAATTTTCAGCTCGATCATCCTTCCTGAAAGTGTATCTACAAGACTGATCAATCCATATATGAAGGGGGATAGTATATGTAGATGAAGGTTGATATTCATCTGCATAAAAAAAATCACTTCTTTTCGAGGACTGAGGGGAAATGAGAGATCAAAACATAATTGCATGGCCTCTTGGAGAAGAGGGTAAGAGGTAAGGAACAGTCTCAAGTTTATAAAAACATTGCCTCTTCCCCTAAGAAACTTCATGAAAATATCCAAGATGAAAATAATTTTTCTTTGAAGAACTAACCTCTAACTGCTCTAAGGTTGCCACCTCCTAGTATTCCTTAAAATATAAGCACAACGATTGAAATTCCTCATAAAACAAATCATATTCCTCAAAAGGGTATGTATCAAAGGATGATTGAATATTACTCTGAGTATGCTATGATAAGTCATCTTCTAAAGGGGAGAACAAATATGTAACCATATCATCACGAGGATGCCAAACATATGAATCATATACATATGAGGAAAACTCCTCTGATGATGAAAAATCAACCCCCTCTTCCTGAGAGCCACCCTCAATGTCATAAATGGGATATCTATTAATACTGAAGAAAATAATATCCCATCTACATCTCCCAACCTGTATGAAATCATCAATGTGTAAATCGACCATATTAGAGAGGTCTTGCACAACATCATATGTATCATTGAGGATAATAGTTTCTTCATCTTCATGTGCAAGAGGAAGATAAGTTTGAATGACCTCATCCTCATTGAGTAGGAGCAAAGAAGATGATGCCTCATCAAGTTTCACTTCATCAAGATTTTTGTTCTCTTCATGGGCATGCTCCTCCATCTCCTCTTCATCACACAAGGCTTGATTCTTAATGTAGAGTGATTCATGTGCCCTTTTCCAGAAAGATTTGTTTCATCCAAGAGTTCCTCTAACACCTCTTCACTTCCAAAGTCATGAAATAAGGTGTCATCAATATCTTCAAAAGGATTATCACTTATAATGTTCTCTTCTTGATGTGCAGGAAGAGAAAAGGTCTGGATGTCTTCATCAAAAGGAAGGGTAGATATCAGCACTTATTATTCATCAAATTTCTCATTTGGATTTTCTTCATAAATATTTTCTTCATGATTTTTTTTCTTGATTATGTTCTTCGAGGACTTCTTCATATATTGTCTCACCATTGATCATAAAACCTTCTCTTTAAAGAGTGTGTTCGAGCTCTTGAAAAGCACCTTCCAAACTCTAAGTAGTTGGTCAAAAATGCCTGATGTTGTTCCTGAGATTAAAGCTAAGGCTTAAAGAATAATGTCAGGCATCATAAATATAAAGGGATGTTTTTGAAAGGTGTTTTTTATTCCATTAGTTATATAAGAATTAATCCTCGGATGAAAATAATGACAAAACATGACAGAGGTCGTAATTTGTCGTCTGAGTCAATTTATAAAATCAAATGATGTGAGGGAAACTTACAAAACTGTTAAACAAAATGAGGCATCAATGCAAGATTAATCTTACCTTGTTCACAGTAGAATAACATAAATAATGGACCCTTGTAAGGATATGCAATACAACAATCCAAGTAGCTCACAACTCTTGTATTTACTTATAGAAAATATAGATGAAAAATTGCTTACTTATCAAACAACCAATTAAATGTGACTACAGTAGTAGTGGTACTAAATTGAAATCATGCACTTATCAAGGAATAACATAAGGGAAACAAGAAATATGGAATACAAGATGAAAACATAACTCAAACTGCACAAAAATTGGAATCCCTGTCTGCACTTGTATTAATTCTCACGAAATGAGAGTTTTTTCTTATTACATTTGGAAAGAAGATGCCTTTGTTAAGTCTTCAAACTATGCATTTATAAAAAAATTATTATCAACCCTAAGTGGTTGGAATTCTCCTAATTCAGAAAACATTAAATATTACAATATGTAAAATTTGAAGAGTTTCATTTGCCTCTTCTCTATCTCCTAGCCTGCTGGCAGAGACATTTCTTCTTCTTGTCCTCCAACTCATAAAACATTGGCCTCTAATCATGAACTATGTGAATGGTATGCACACGTTGTCTCATTTGTTCCCAGATGTGTTGGTTTCTCCTTACTCGACACATTGAACACATCTACCTACGAATTGCACCACCAACCTGGAAAGCTCTATTGTGTCATTCACCTCAAAATTATATAACTTATTTTCTATGTGAGGAAACCTATATTCCATTCTCCTAAATTATAAATATATAGACTATATCTGTAGGATAGGATTGACTATCAACTTATTAATATGGATAATGTCAATTTGTTTCAATTGCAGGATTGTGGCTCGGTCTTCTTCCATGCTTGTTTTGGAAGTAAGTTGATGTTTTGAAATATCAATTTTCTCCAGGGATTTTGAGATACTATCTATCTCAATGTCCAATGATTCTTTGTCGAGTGAGGAACAAGCTTCTTCAAACGATTTATTCACTTCCCAGGCTAACCTTTTACTTTCAACTAAATTGGCCTCCCAGGTTTTCAATATTATATCACCTCGAGTTTTCTTTGAAAGAGACAATCTAGTGGCCTTGGATAGTTCATACTTTGCTGCTACTAAAACCACTTCCTAGAATGTAACTCAAGTTGTAATGGCCTCTCTCTCCTTTAGGTGAATGTTATTGAAAGAGTGGTCTGCCACCCGATAATAATTTTGAACAACTTCTACTTTAGTCAAAAGGTTTTGCTGGGATGATTCCAAATTTTTGTGTGCCTATATTGCATGGGCTTGGAAACTCGCCATATCCACTACCATTTTCTTAGTCAAGTTTATTCTAGCATGTAGTTGTATGACTAACTCTTCCTGTTGAATGGCCAATTCTCTGCTTGACTATGAATTTTTATGCATTTCATCAAGACTGATTTTAAGTTGTTGGAGTTCCTGCCTATTGCAGGCTCTAATATACTCAAAGCCATTATTCATATCATTCATCACACTCCATTCCATAGTCTTGATTTGGATTTGCAACTGTTTCACAAACATATACTTTTGATTCAGTTGTTCTGTTAGACTCCTAACTGAACATTTATTTGTTGTGGAAAAATATCTGAATGTGCCTACCACTTCCATAGAAAAGTTTGCCTCCTATAAGGCCTAACCATCATATATCACTCTGTGTGTCTTAATAGTTGAACCCTCCTTTTGATGCATTTCTCTTTTTACTACAAACCTCCTCTTCTTTATCTAGCAGAAGTTAGAAGGGGTCATTTCTTCAACCAAAATAAGAGCGACATCCTCTATGAAAATGACTTCGGTATTCGGGTTCTCCCTACTAGACTATAAAGGACTGGCCCATTTGATATGGCTGCCTATTTCTGTGCATGGTTGTTTCCCTACTGTGTTTGTAGTTTATTTGTCTGGTGTAGACATTGATGCATCATGTCCCTTTTTAATCAAAGCTTTATCTTGAGATTTAGTTTGATCATCAGGTGGATTCGATGATGCAATATTTTCTTTATGTGTCATAACCTATGTTTTCTCCAAATTTCCTTGAATGTCTCGTCCACTGGAACTTCGTGTTTCTAATTTTTGGGCTGCAATTTCCTGTGTAGCTGGAGACGTTGGGGCTTCTCCTTGTAAAACTTTAGGTAGACTATTTCTTCGGTGCCTTTGAAAATTATAGAACTTGGCTAACCTGTCTAGAGACAGAGTTTGAACTCAACTCAACACCTCCTGATAAGATCTTTCTCCATGAAATATCTCATCCTGGGGGGAATCTTCATGCTTGTTTATTTTTAAATTATAAAGAGCTATGTGATTTCCCATGATCCTCTAAGGATCGTGTTTCTTGAATTCAATATTAACAATCTTAATATCTCCTATGACTACAACCTCTACTTTCGAGTGGGTAAAATCTAATAGTGAGAACATACCAATCTGCAAAGGAAAGGTGGGCCAAACTTTTTTCTGCAATGCCTTTATCTCTTTAATGATTCCTACCAGCACAGTTTGATGTGCTACCTCTCTGCACACCAATCAATCTAGTAGAAACATGGGTAAGGCGTGTGGAGGGACGGAACATCCAAAAACCATGATATACGAGAAATGCTCTTTGATGTACCAATCTGCTATTTTTCCCAGGTTGATCACTATCTTGTCGGAAATCCTAGGGGTTGGGCACCCATATATAGAAATATGCATCGACACAGCCACCACATAGTTATAGATTTCGTAGAAGAAATATTTTTCTTTATCCTCCCACAGCTTGGAGTGATAGAAGTGTATTGGTTCAACACTGGTCACATTCCAGCTCCATCCCATCAAAGGAAATGGCGCCATGAAACAAACGACATCCATAATATAAGTAGACATGTAAAATGGTGCAGGTTTCCCTTTGGATTTCGATGATTGATATTCTATGATTTCCTTGACCAAATTTTTGGATAATATTTTGGCCCAATCGAAGGAATACCCCTTTTCTACCATATGCATGATTGACACCCATGGTAATAAAAAATGAGTAGAGTTTTCTTTCTCGAAAAGCCAACAAAAAATCATGGCTACATACATCATGTGAGGCTCTAATGAGGAAACATCATACACACCATGGGTGTCTGCTCTAAATTTCTCAGGATGTGAACACCAATCCTTGATCAAGTCGGGTAGGTTCCTTCCATATTGTACGCATTCTTTTTTGTCGAAGTCCATTAAAAAAGTGGCATTATAAATGTAATTGGGAACTGGGGATAATTTGTACATCACCTCGAAATTCTCTGGTCCAAAAGACCCAACTGCAGCCTTTTGCGAATTGCAGATAATCCTAGTGGAAAGTTCGACATTCTCCAACGCCTAACCAATCATGTCATTATAAGGCATGATCCTAGGTCGTGTTGATATTTTATGTAGCTCTGATTGAAAAACATATTTGTATCTCATAGCTTGGGTTTCAATCGCCTCATCGCTCAAATTGTCTGGGCAGTTGGCCAACTCGTATTGTAAAATATCGAATACCTGCATCTAGGTTTTCATGGTATCTATGGTTTTGGGCGGTGTGTCTGAGAAGATGTCTGTGTTTGGGTTTGAATTTTCCCCAGACGCCTTAGCTATTTTTCATGGAGCCATGATATCATAATTTTATAAGTTTGTTACCTGTTACATGAAATGTGCAAACTTCTTATCTTGCTCAAACTTGCTTTTCTGTGAAAAACACAAATGAAATTCAAACTTGAATATCATTTTCCCCTAAATGAGTTGAGTTACGAATACTTTACTGACAATGCATTCACTTTCCTTAATGAAAATATTTAGGTAGTGGTTGAAGATATTATTTGAAAAGATTGTCGTAGATTGATCATTAATGTCAATAATGTCTGGAGGTTTGTGATTAGAATTTCTGGCAAGTAACCTTTGAATTTACCCAAGCTACGATTCAAAAAAAAATCAATCAAAAGACAACCCTCATTAATGTACTAGTTAATAGAATTTACCTTTAAGTGTTTTTCGGATTTTCGGACCTCGGGATTTTGGTAGCTTCTTGAGACAAGATTCCCGAGATGCGAAATCGTGAAGTGATTAATTAATTTTAATCATGTTTTATCTAGTAAATAACCTCCCTTAACTTTAAGTATTTCAGGGTTTCGTGTTTCGTGATATTTGAGTGCAGTGTATGACAAACCTCCGAAGTCTGAAAGTATGAAGTTATTTAATTAAGTATTAATTGACATTAACTTGTTAAAACATGTTTATCATTTTGTTATCTATGTGCTTCGGGTGTCAGGAAAATAACTTTATGGATGTTCTGACAGGCCAGTACTTGTAATGATGTGTCAAATCTTAGAGGGGTACATGTGTATCGTGACTAAGACCCTTTTAAAACTTTTCATATATCTATATTTTGGAGCTGCTATATGGTGGAATGCCCAAAGCGTGAAACTCCAAATCCGAAACTCCAAAGAAAGTCTCTAGAGGCTTGACCTTTATAACAACCAGGTGGCTCCAAAACGTTTGGGAAAATGGGAAGCATTCGATCGATGGGAGAAATCAATCGACCTTGGACCTTGTGCGTGCCTTAAGGCTTAAAAGCAGAAAGATTTATATTCTAGAAATCGACTCCTAACTTAAAGTGAAAGGATATGAAAAATCTTTCGGCTTATAATTTTAAAAGTTTTCCAACATAGGCTCCATCTACGGATCGCGTCTCCCTACAAGTCATGGAAGAACTGTAGACTAATTGCCTTTATTGGGTTAATGGAGTCATCATTGGGTTTCTGGGAAACACCTTTGAGAAAACAAACAAAAGGTTATTAGGCTTCGGCCTTATCTAAAAAAACTTTCAAAAACTTGATTGTTCACCAATCTCGAGCTTAGGCTGTTTATAGCTTTATTTTTCCTGAAACTGATTTCAGGTTTGTTTAAGACAATCAAGACAACTTTAATCAATCTATTAGACTCTCTTCTATTTTGTTCACATCAAGGAAAAATAAATTTTATCATTTTTAACTAGGGGATTCTTTGTCAGCTTAGAGTGTAAATCTTTGTCGAAAAGAGAACTTTATACCAAAGTGTATTATATACAAGTATAAAAGCCTTGCAGATATCATAGACATTGCTTCACTCCCAATGAGCTTTTTCAATTCCCCAGTGAAGTTATCTGCATTTCTCATTGAATTTCCTTTCACCACTTCAATTTGCATTTTGTTGAGAAGAGGGAAATCATTTAAATGAATTTCCTTTCATCATCTCTTTTGGACAAAATGGGGGCAATAAAATTTCAAATTTCCTTTCACCATTTGTCTTGGCCTAGATGGGGGCAATCAAATTATGAATTTTCTTTCACCATCCATCTTATTTTTTAATATTTTTGAAGTGGGGGCAATCAATTTGTATATATCATACAATGGATGATATCTGTTTATAATTTAGCAGTGAAGGTCTATCAAATCACTTTGATTTAGTCTAGGATAATCCTCTCCTGTCCTTCAAAACACCTTTGCCTATAAGGAAGTTATCACAGGGAGATTTTAATTTCCAGGGACTTTTCTTGAGCGAAACAAATCAGTTTAAAATCTGATAGAAGGGATAAAGAAGTCAGGATTAGTCTAGACACACTTTCTCTTAATTAAAACCATAGGAATCATAAAATTTTCGCCTACTCTTATTTTGAAGGTCTATTTTTTAGGATTCCCGTGTCAAGGCGAACTCTGTCTTCTTGTGGAGATATAAGTTCAGGTAGTGAAAAATTAAGACAGAGTAAACGATTTCATATATGATAGAAGAGAATAGAATGAAAGTCAGAAATTTTGAAAAGGATCTTATTTCCATTCAAACCTACTTCCTGATTAGTGAGCTTCTTCTATTCCTATTTTCCTTTCTTTTTTATTTCATATTATTTTTCATTTGATTTAGAGACTCAAAATTTTGGATTTTTTCTAATCTTTGATCAGGTGACAAATTTTACAAGAGTACAAACTTATTTAGAATTTATAAGAATTGTTTTAGCATATTGGTTTGAAAAACAATGATCATATAATTTCATGCCTTGGATTTCATTTGTATTCTAAAAAAAAAACCATTATTAATCTATCACCTGTTTCATGAGAAAACTAATTTCTCTGAAACACGGTTGTCGGTTTCTGATATATATTTATCCCTTGACTATCAGTAAGTGTTCTATCTGAAAATAAAAATGATAAATGTCAGAACCCTTGCAGAAAAGGAAAGCCATGTGTTATTTCTTTTTATATTTCTATTTTTTATGAAGTCAACAAAACTGGTCTTATCTATAGTAAAAGTAAAAACTTACTAAAGAAGCAAAACACTGTAAATCAAAATAAGAAAATCAAACCGGTATATACAATGGTTATTTGGGATCTTATTATTGCATGAAGTAATTTAGGTAGTGCTTGTTGATAGGGGTGTTAAGGCTTTTCCCATCGAGGTTTTCTAATAAGAAGGAATTATTTCCCTCAGAAGGTACGACCCTGAAAGGTCCACACCAAATGCGATCAAACTTGCCATGCTTTCCAACGTCCTCTTTCCTAGCATCCCATTTCAAAACTAGGTCTTTGGGAAGGAATTCCATATCTTTATCTTTTTTATAAAATAAGGCTTTCATATTATCTTGATATCTTTGGGGTTTCTCATCCACCTCAACCCTATTTTACTGGACTTCAACTAGATGGTTTATTCTTCTGGTAACATCGTTCAACTCTTCCTTCGCATCTTGCCAAAGCTTCATCATGGTCAAAAAAATATTTATGGGGAGGACCACGTTAGTACCTTACACCATTTGGAAAGGGGAAATTGTGATTGATTTCTTAGTGCCAATACGATTTTCCCACAAAGTGTATTTCAAATGAACATGCCAAGATTTCTTGTTTTCAGTCAACACATTTTTTAAAATACTGATTAGGATCTTATTAAATGACTCGGGTAATCCATTTCCTTGAGGATAGTAGGTTGTGGAATGCCCTAGTACGATGTTGTAATTTTGAAAAAAATTAACCATCGCCATGGATTTGAATTCTTGGGCATTATCTGTGACTATCTTCCAGGGACAACCGAATCTTGATAAAATGTTTTCTTCTAAGAAATTTATCACCATTGAATCTATATCATTTCATGTCAGAATGGCCTCTGTCCATTTAGTGAAATAGTCCATGGTGGATAGAATCCATTTATGTTGTGCACGATAATGTGGATGGATTTCTTTGATAAAATCCAGACCCCATTGTTGAAATGGACATTTTGTCTTGACTGGGGTCAAGGGTAGTGCGAGAAGCTTTTGTTTATCTAAGAATAATTGACAAGAATTACAGGCTCTGACTTTAGTATTCACATCTGTAAATAACTTCGGCCAATAGTATCCAATTCTCAGTATTTTATAGGTCGTTTCCCTGCAGGCGTGGCTTCCTCCACACACCCCTTAATGAAACTCATTTATAACATTCTATGTTTTGTATTCTATTAGGAACCTTAGTAGAAATCCTAGGGGATCTTTCCAATACAATGTGTTGTTGATGATGCATTGTTTTACTGTGTGTAGCTTCAATGTTCTTTTTTTAGAAGGAGTCATATCACTTGGGCATTGGAGAGTCAGGAGATATAAAACTATGTCGCCATACCAAGATGAGGAAGAAAATATTTCTTGGATCTGAGTTGTAGGTGTCTGATAATCGAATTATTCTATATCTTGGAGGTCTCTGTGAGATTATAGATGATTTATTCCAAGTGCCCTGAAATTTGATTCGGCTAGTAGCTTAGCTAGGCTTTGAACTTTGATGAGTTTAGTTGGTTTTACCTCAAGATAAAATTCTAGAATCTTGGCTAGCCATCGAACCCTTCTTTCATCACTATCTAGTTGAACCAATATGTATTTAACAAAGATGGTCGGTACTTAGTCAATTATTTTGGAATGTAGTACATTAGTCCTGAAAGATTTGAGGGCTTTCACCATAGTGTATGCCTTCTTTTCCAGTATATCATATTTCAACTCGGTGTCCCTGAGGCTTTTACTAAAAAATGCTATTGGCTACTCGAAAGCTTCATTATTCTTTTGTAATACCACGAATATGATAGTATGCTCAGATCCAAATGAAAAGATCAAGAACTCTTTCATGTAGTCTGGGCTAGCTATCAATGGTGCTTCTTCTATTACCTTCTTGATGCATTCAAAAGAAGCTTTATATTTGGTTGTCCATTTGACCTTGATGTATTTTTTAAGAATACCTGTAATTAATTTAACAATTTCAGTGACATTTGGAATGGATCTTCTTAAAAAAATTATTTTTCCTAAAAAAGACTGAATTTCCTTTTTGTTTCTAGTAATATTGATTGTATCTATAGCCTCAACCCTTTTTGGATCAATTTTGATTCCTTCTCTAGATACTATATGGCCTAAGAGTTTAACTTCTTGCAATGCAAAATGGGATTTCTTAGGTTTGAGCGACAAATCAAATTTTCTACATTTTTTGAATGTCTGTTTGAGGTGTACCAAGGGCTCTAGTTAAATAATCAAGATAAATAACAACAAACTTATCTCTCTCACCGAAAAAGGCTATGTTCATTAGTCAATGAAAATTGTCCCCTGCGTTCATCAGACCGAATGGCATTTTGTTGTACATGAAAGTAACCCATGGAATGGTAAACATGGTTTTCTCTTTGTCATCTTCGTCGATCGAAATTTGATTATAACCTTAAAATCCATCAATCATAGACATTCGATTATCCCCGACCATGTTTTCTAGAACGTGATCCATTTTAAGGAGTGGATAATTGTCTTTAAGGGATGAACTGTTTAGGTTCCTGAAATCCACGCAGAGTCTGATTTCACCGTTCTTTTTTCTGACTAGAACTAAATAATCTACCCACTCGAAATATCTGAGTGGAAAAATAATATTTGCATCCAGGAGACTTTTTACTTCCCTTTCTATTACAAGGAGTATAGGGTTTATCTGTCTGAGCTTCTGCCTAAAAGGTTTGATGCCTAGTTTCAAAGGGATTTTATACTCAATGACAGTGGTATCATAAGTTTTCAGTTCATCATAATACCAAGAGAAAACATATTTGTACTGTTTGAGTAATTCAACATATTTACTTTTCATTTCAGGTGGAAGGTATTTAGATATTTTGACCAGTTTAGGATTTTCCTTAGTGCCTATATCATAATATTTAACCTCTTTGGGCTGAGGTTTCAAGGTATGCTTTAGGGGGTATATTGTCCTGGTCAAATAATCTCTATAATGGAATTAGAACCTTAGGAATATGATTTTTTTTTAACACCAACATGTGGTGGTTAGTGATTTTATCTTGGAACTTCTAAGAATCTTCACCTTCCTACATGATCCAAGTAGGGTCATTTTGATTTTCCTCGTCGATGTGTGTTTTAGAATATTCATCCACCATTTCTAGAAATTTCTTGATCTACTCATCGTCTTCAAAGACCTACCAGTGTTGAACATTATTTGGTATTGAAGGCCTGTGCCTCATTTCTATGTGATACTTTAGCTTTAAGACTGTAGGTGGCATAAAAGTAGCAGTCACTTTTGCTAGGGAGTCAGCTTGTTGTTTTTCTGAACTGGGAATATGATGAATATTGAACGATGAGAAAACAAAATTCAATCAAATCCTAGGCACAGTTCCTGTATGACCTTATCCTTGGATGTTTGTCTTGATACTGTTACCTTATCTATTTTACAATTTATTCAGCATCACCGTAAAATATTAGATTCTTGATTTTGAACTTACGGGTAGCCTTCAGTCCTAAGACCAAAGCCTCATATTCCAATATGTTATTGGTATATTCAATGTCCCACTGTAACTTGTATGAGAAAGGAATAATGAATTCATATCCGGGTGCCACAAACAACACCCTGACTCTTTATCCTTCCCAAGACGAAGCACCATCAAAAAACATTTTCCAAAATTCTACACTATTTACATTTTTGTTTTTTTTTTCTATTTTTTTGTTTTATTCTTCTCTATGATTTTCTTCTATACATTCATCAAAACCATCATCAACTGATGATATCCAATTTCCTGGATCTTGATCTGTGACATAAAATGAATAATTATTTGGGTTATGTGGGTCACTTATGATATATTCCAACCTTGTCTCTCTGTATAGATGGGTGAACTATCCACCAAAAATTGGGATCCTAGCATACGTCATGTTCAATTAAAGCGATCCTCCAATTTTGGCACCCCAAGACCTAGATAACAACATGCCATACTTTGCAGGAACATCAACAACGACTACATCCATGAGAATACTCTTCACAGGGATCTGTGCAAGATTAACAACCAAATATTTTATCATACCAAGACATTTAAATTTTCTTGAATCAAAAGAATAGAGATCTTGGTAGGGTCTAGTAACCTCGAGGCCTAGCTTTTCCATAATTACTTTGGGCATTAAGTTGTGGGAGGCTTCATAATCCAACATAAAATTATGGAGTAGGTTATCATGCACACTCAGCATAATATAAAAAGGAGCAACAGGGTCTTTAGCATTTTCCATATGTGAACCAAACATTATAGTAGGTTTGTCATCTTCTAAATTATTAACATCTCCATGAATTTTAGCATCTCAGAAATTTATCATTTTCACAATTTGTTTTCTATACATCAGAGTTTTTGCTAATTCGACTAGGGTCACAAGAATTTTGACTTTATTAATTTCATTTTCCAAATTGAAACTTCCAATCACCTTTTCGACCTCTTTGGTTGGGATCTTTGTTTCTATTTTTTCTGGTTTATTGGTTTGCATTGCTTTTGTTTCAACTGTCTTTGTTTCTCCATCTTGTGTTTCAACTGTTTTTGTTTTGGAAATTTACATTTCAGTGGATGGTTGAGCTACCTCATTTGTTTTACTTCTTGTCAGGATCTTCCTCAGTGGATCAATTGTAGAATTTTTATCTCTAGGCCTTAAGTTATATTTTTGTTGAAGGTCGACCATTATAGAGTCGACGATTCCTTGATAATCAAAATCTCCCATATTTTTTATAGTTTCCTTGTTTCCAACCAGTTGTTATTGAACTAAAGACCTTTCATAATCATGTCTGGTTAGGTGAGGTTCTTGGTCATTATCACTGAGTTTTTGTATATCTTCATATAACCCCTCAAATTCTTGTACATCATCACTTTGCATGAAGTTTTCTGTTTTAAAAGGAGTTTTGATTTTTTGATCCTCGTTTTTTACTAGTCTATGTTGGATCTAGGCATTGGGATTCATTTTGAAATATCTCCTAGAAAAAGGATAAGGTTTATCCTGGTCTAGTTCCATTCAAGAGATTTTGTTTGATAACTCTTTGATTATATTGTCCAAATCGTCCATTTTGTCCTCCATGGACCACCCAGATCCGAAAGTTCCATCTTGTTCTATGAAGCATTTAGTTTCTTTGGTTCTCGTTTCGACCTTTTCTTTTAGTTTACCTGATTCCATCATGTTCGACTCAATTTAGATGGCATCGTCCCGCATTCTTGTGAGTTCAACAGATCTCCTTTCCCTCAAAAGTAGGGCAAAGTCGGGCTTGAAATCCCCTGCAAAAGTCACCTTAGCTGTGGGATGAGAAGGTTTAACATCTGTTGGGATCTTATGATAGAGTTTATTAAACCTTTGGGTGAATTCCAGGACTGACTCAAAATGATTTTTCCTCAGATCCACGAATTCCATTAAATAGTACAAATGATCATTCTTCTCTCCCCATTGCCTTAAAAAGGCATTTTATAGTGCATCATAAGATGCTATAGAACCTACCAGGAGCCCTCAAAATGAGAGTCTTACTTGAACTTCAAAAGTTTGCACTAAAATTCTCAAATAAACATCCTCATGCTCAATGCTGAGGATATCAACAAATTGGTCAAAATATTTTATGTGCTTTGTAGCAGTCAAATCTCCTTCTGCCGTGAATTTTGGCAAGTTCTTCATATAATTTTATGGTAAATCATGAAGGATAGGGGGAAGGACTAAAGGAGCATATCTAGCTGCCACTTTGGAAAAAATCCTAGGAGGCAGAGGTGGTGGTCCTTGACTACCTTCAGTTCCACCTCCTTCAGCTGCAACCATTTGATGTCGAGGCGATGAATTTCGAGAGTTAAAGAGAGGGTTTTTGTAAACTTCTAGGGACCGAAACGGTGACTGTTCAACTTCCTCTGGCAATGGTGAGAAAAAAATTGGAAACTGATCCTTATAAGGTGTGAAGTATAGAAGAGGAGGAAACGGGAAACATAGTTTGACTTCTTCAGACTTACAATATGTATATATAGGTGATCCGACAGGAGACGAATCATGGTATAAGGTAAGATCCTCAGGATTTTTGAGAACATAAACCTTGGTTTGGGGTGAGGATGAGGAATATAGAAAATTAATGATAGAAGGTATAGAAGAGGATCCTTTATTCAGACCATTCTGAGTGTTAGACGGGTCAATCTCATTCTTTATTACGGTTTCACTAGTTGAGGCCCCCGCAGAAAGAGTTTGTTCAGTACTTGCTTCAGGAGTTGATATTTAGACCGGAACCTTAGTATTGAATTGAGTTATTTTGGGTTGGTACTTCTTACTTGAGGATAAGATAGTAGACTTGAGGTATGCCTTGGGTTTTAACAACTTTTTGGGATCATATACGGGCATAGTTTGCTGGTTGTTTGGGTTCTTCCTAGTACTATTTCTACCAAATGCTAGTTTATCTATAGTAGAGTCTCCAAGTAAAAGATACAAAATATCCTTATGAATGTATTCAATCTTTGTTCACTATCAAAGAGAGAAACTTACCATGTCATTCTCCTAGGGAAAAATAACTTCATTTCTCCTACCCTGGCAATGATGCCAAAAAGATGTTGTTCCTGAGATGAAACTTAAGGCTTAAAGAATAATGTCAGGCATCATAAATATAAAGGGTTGTTTTTGAAATGTGTGTTTTCTTCCATTAGTTATATAAGAATTAACCCTCAGATGAAAATAATGGCAGAACATGACAGAGGTACCCATGGTAATAACAAATGAGCAAAGTTTTCTTTCTCAAAAAGACAACAAGAAATCATGGCTACATACATCATGTGAGACTCTAATGAGGAAACATCATACACACCATGGGTGTCTGCTCTAAATTTCTTAGGATGTGAACATTAATCCTTGATCAAGTCGGGTAGGTTCCTTCCATATTGCATGCATTCTTTTTTGTCAAAGTCCATTAAAAAAGTGGCATTATAAATGTAATTTGGATCTGGGTACAATTTGTACATCACCTATAAATTCTCTGGTCAGAAAGACCCAACTGCAACCTTTTGTGAATTGCAGCTAATCCTGGTTGAGAGTTCGGCATTATCTAGTGCCCAACTAATCATATCATTATAAGGCATGATCCTAGGCTGTGTTGATATTTTATGTAGCTCTGATTGAACAACATATTTGTATCTCATAGCCTGGGTTTCAATTGCCTCATCGCTCAAATCATCTGGGCAGTTGGTCAACTCGTATTGTAAAATATCGAATACCTGCATCCAGGTTTTCACGGTATCTATGGTTTTGGGCAACGTGTCTAAGAAGATGTATGTGTCTAGGTTTGAATTTTCCCCAGATGCCTTAGCTATTTTTCATGGAGCCATGATATCACAAGTTTATAACTTTGTTACCTGTTACAGAAAATGCGCAAATTTCTTATCTTGCTCAAACTTGCTTTTCTATGAAAAACGCAAATGAAATTCAAACTTCAATATCATTTTCTCGTAAATGAGTTGAGTTATGAATACTTTACTGATGATGCATTCACTTTCCTTAATGAAAATATTTAGGTAGTGGTTGAAGATATTATTTTAAATGATTGTCGTAGATTGATCATTAATGTCATTAATGTCTAGTGGTTCACAATTAGAAGTTTTGACAAGTAACCTTTGAATTTACCCAAGCTACGATTCAGCGAAAAATAAATCATAAGATAATCCTCATTAATGTATTAGTTAATCACATTTACCTTTAAGTGTTTTTTGGATTTTCGTACCTCAGGAGTTTGGTAGCTTCTTGAGACACGATTCACAAGATGTGAAATCGTGAAGTGATTAATTAATTTTAATCATGTTTTATCTAGTAAATAACCGCTCTTAAATTTAAGTATTTTAGGGTTTTATGTTTCGTGATATTTGAGTGTAGTGTATGACAAACCTCTGAACTCTGAAAGTCCAAAGTTATTAATTAAGTATTAACTGAGATTAACTTCTTAAAACAGGTTTATCTTTTTGTTATCTATGTGCTTCAGGTGTTGGGAAAACAACTTTATGGATGTTCTGACAGGCCAGTACTTGTAACGATGTGTCAAAGCTTAAAGGGGTACACATGTATCGTGATTAAGACCCTTTGAAAACTTTTCATATATCGATATTTTGGAGCTGCTATATGGTGGAATGCCCAAAGGGGGACACTCCAAAATCTGAAACTCCGAAGCAAGTCTGTAGAGGCTTGACCTTTATCACAACCAGGCGGCTCCAAAACATTTGGGAAAATGGAAAGCATTCGATCGATGGGAGAAATCAATCGACGTTGGACCTTGTGCGTGCCTTAAGGCTTAAAAGTAGAAATATTTATCTTCTGGAAATCGACTCCTAAGTTAAAGTGAAATGATATGAAAAAGATTTAGGCTTATAATTTTAAAAATTTTCCAACATAGGCTCCGTCTAGGGATCGCGTCTCCCTGCGAGTCGTGGAAGAATTGTAGACTAAGTGCCTTTATTGAGTTAATGGAGTCATCATTGGGTTTTTTGGAAACACCTTTGAGAAAACAAACAGAAGGATATTAGACTTCGGCCTTATCTCAAAAAACATTCAAAAACTTGATTGTTCACCAATCTCGAGATTAGGCTATTTATAGATTTATATTTTCTGAAACTGATTTCGGGTCTGTTTAAGACAATCAAGACAACTTTAATCAATCTATTAGACTCTCGTCGATTTTGTTCACATCAAGGCAAAATAAATTTTATCATTTTTAACTAGGGGATCCCTTGTCGACCTAGAGTGTAAATCTTTGTCAAAAAGAGAACTTTCTACCAGAGCGTATTATATACATGTATAACAGCTTGGCATATATCATAAACATTGCTTCACTCCCAACGAGCTTGTTCAATTCCCCAGTGAATTTATCTGCATTTCCCATTGCATTTCCTTTCACCACTTCAATTTGCATTTTGTTGAGATGAGGGAAATCATTTAAATGAATTTCCTTTCATCATCTCTTTTGGAAAAAATGGGGGCAATCAAATTTCAAATTTCCTTTCACCATTTGTCTTGGACTAGATGGGGGCAATCAGATTATGAATTTTTTTTCACCATCCATCTTATTTTTTAATATTTTTGAAGTGGAGGAAATCAATTTGTATATATCATACAAGGAATGATATATGTTTATAATTTAGCAGTGAAGGTCTATCAACTCACTTTGATTTACTCTGGGCTAATCTTCTCCTGACCTTCAAAACACCTTTGTCTATAGGGAAGTTATCCTAGGGAGCTTTTAATTTCCAGGGACTTTGCTTGAGTGAAACAAATCAATTTAAAATCTGATAGAAGGGATAAAGTAGTCAGGATTAGTCTAGACACACTTTATCTTAGTTAAAACCAAAGGAATCATAAAATTCTCGCCTACCCTTATTTTGAACATCTATTTTTTAGGATTCTCGTGTCAAGGCGAACTTTGTCTTCCTATGGAGATATAAGTTCAGGTAGTGCAAAATCAAGACAGAGTAAATGATTTCATATATGATAGAAGAGAATAGAACGAAAGTCAAATTTTTTGAAAGGGATCTTATTTCCATTCAAACCTACTTCCTGACTAGTGAGCTTCTTCTATTCTTATTTTCCTTTCTTTTTTATTTCATATTATTTTTCATTTGATTAAGAGACTGAAAATTTTGGATTTTTTCTAATCTTTGATCAGGTGACAAGTTTTACACGAGTACAAACTTATTTAGAATTTATAAGAATTATTTTAGCATATTGGTTTGAACAACAATGATCATAGAATTTCATGCCTTGGATTTCATTTGTATTCTCAAACAAAAACCAATATTAATCTATCACCTGTTTCATGAGAAAACTAATTTCTCTGAAACACGGTTGTCGGTTTCTGATACATCTTTATTCCTTGACTATCGATAAGTGTTCTATCTGAAAATAAAAATGAGAAATGTCAGAATCCTTGCAGAAAAGGAAAGGTATGTGTTATTTTTTTTTATATTTCTATTTTTTATGAAATAAACAAAACTGGTCTTATCTATAGGAAAAGTAAAAACTTACTAAAGAAGAAAAACACTGTAAATCAAAATAAGAAAATCAAACTGGTATATACAATGGTTATTTGGGATCTTATTATTGCATGAAGTAATTTAGGTAGTGCTTGTTGATAGGGGTGTTAAGGCTTTTCCCATCGAGGTTTTCTAATAAGAAGGAATTCTTTCCCTCGGAAGGTACGACCTTGAAAGGTCCACACTAAATGTGATCAAACTTGCCATGCTTTCCAATTTCCTCTTTCCTAGCATCCCATTTCAAAACTATGTCTTCAGGAAGGAATTCCCTATCTTTATCTTTTTTATAAAATAGGGCTTTCATATTATATTGATATCTTTGGAGTTTCTCATCCACCTCAGCCCTATTTTACACGACTTCAACTAGCTGGTTTATTCTTCTGGTAAGATCGTTCAGCTCTTCCTTCGTGTCTTTCCAAAGCTTCATCATGGTCACAAAGACATTTATGGGGAGGACCACTTCAGTACCTTACACCATTTGGAAAGGGGATATTTTGATTGATTTCTTAGTGCCCATGCGATTTCCCCACAAAGCGTGTTTCAAATGAACATGCCAAGCTTTCTTGTTTTCAGTCAACACATTTTTTATTATAGTGATTAGGATCTTATTAGATGACTTGGATAATCCATTTCCATGAGGATAGTAGGCTGTGGAATTCCCTAGTACGATGTTGTACTTTTGAAAAAAATTAACCATCTCCATGCATTTGAAAGCTTGGGCATTTTCTATGGCTATCTTCTAGGGACAATCGAATTTTGATAAAATGTCTTCTTCTAAGAAATTTATCACCACCAAATCTGTATCATTTCATGTCAGAATGGCCTCTACCCATTTAGTGAAATAGTCCATGGTGGATAGAATCCATTTATGTTGTGCACGAGAATGTGGATGGATTTCTCCGATAAAATCCAGACCGCATTGTTGAAATGGAGCTTCTGTCTTGACTGGGGTCAAGGGTAGTGCGGGAAGCTTTTGTTTACCTGAGAATAATTGACAATAATTATAGGCTCTGACTTTAGTATTCATGTCTGTAAATAACTTCGGCCAATAGTATCCAGCTCTCAGGATTTTATAGGTTGTTTCCCTCCAGGCGTGTTGTCCTCCACACACCCCTTCATGAAACTCATTTATAACATTCTTTGTTTTGTATTCTATCAGGAACCTTAGTAGAAATCCTAAGAGATATTTCCTATATAGTGTGTTGTTGATGATGCATTGTTTTGCCGTGTGCAACTTCAATGTTCTTTTTTTAGAAGGAGTCATATCACTTGGGGACTGGAGAGTCAGGAGATATGAAACTATGTCGCCATACCAAGCTGAGGAAGAAAATATTTCTTTGATCTAATTTGTAGGTGTTTGATCATCGAATTATTCTATATCTTGGGGGTCTCTATGAGATTGTAGATGATTTATTCTGAGCGCCCTAAAATTTGATTCGGCTAGTAGCTTAGCCAGGCTTTGAACTTTGACGAGTTTAGTTGATTTTACCTCAAGATAAAATTTCCAAATCTTGGCTAGCCATCGACCCCTTCTTCCATCACTATCTGGTTGAACCAATATGTATTTAATAGATATGGTTGGCACTTATTCAATTATTTTGGAATGTAGCACATAAGTCCTGAAAGATTTGAGCACCTTCACCATACTGTATGCCTTCTTTTCCAGTATATCATATTTCAACTCGGTGTCCCTCAGGATTTTACTAAAAAATGATATTGGCTGCTCGAAACCTTCATTGTTCTTCTGTAATACCACAACTATGATAGTATGCTCAGATACAAATGAAAAGATCAAAAACTCTTTCATGTAGTCTGGGATAGCTAGCACTGGTGCTTCTCCTATTACCTTCTTGATCAATTTGAAAGAAGATTTATATTCAGTTGTCCATTTGACCTTGATGTCTTTTTTCAGCATACATGTAATTAATTTAACAATTTTAGCGAAATTTGGAATGAATCTTCTTAAAAAAATTATTTTTCCTAAAAAAGACTAAATTTCCTTTCTGTTTTTAGTAATATTGATTGTATCTGTAGCTTCAACCATTTTTGGATCGATTTTGATTCCTTTTCTGGATACTATATGGCCTAAGAGTTTAACTTCTTGCAATGCAAAATGGGATTTCTAAGGGTTGAGTGACAAATTGAATTTTCTACATTTTTCGAATGTCTGTTTGAGGTGTACCAAGTGCTCTACATCTAAGTTAGAAAAAATAGTTAAATAATCAAGATAAATAACATGAAACTTATCTCTCTCACCAAAAAAGGCTGTGTCCATTGGTCATTTAAAATTGTCCCCTGCATTCATCAAACCGAATGGCATTTTGTTGTACATGAAAGTACCCCATGGAGTGGTAAACACGGTTTTCTCTTTGTCATCTTCGTGGACCGCAATTTGATTGTAACCTGAAAATCCATCAATCATAGACATTTGGTTAGCCCCGGCCACGTTTTCCAGAACGTGATCCATTTTAGGTAGTGGATAATTATCTTTAAGGGATGATCTGTTTAGGTTCCTGAAATCCATGCAGAGTCTGATTTCACCGTTCTTTTTTCCGACTAGAACTAAATAAGCTACCCACTTGGAATATCTGAGTGGAAAAATAATCTTTCCATATAGGAGACTTTTTAATTCCCTTTCTATTACAAGAAGGAGTATAGGGTTTATCTGTCTGAGATTCTGCCTAAAAGGTTTGATGCCCAGTTTCAAAAGGATTTTATGCTCAATGAAAGTGGTATCAAAAGTTTTCAGTTCATCGTAAGACCAAGAGAAAACATATTTGTACTATTTGAGTAATTCAAGATATTTAATTTTCATTTTGGGTGGAAGGTATTTAGATATTTTGACCAGTTTAGGATTTTCCTTAGTGCCTATATCACAATATTTAACCTCTTTGGCCTGAGGTTGCAAGGTAGACTTTAGGGGGTATATCATCCTGATCAAATAATATCTATAATGGAATTAGAACCTTAGGAATCTAATTGTTTTTTAACACCAACATGTGGTGTTTAGCGATTTTATCTTGGAACTTCTAAGAATCTTCACCTTCCTACATGATCCAAGTAGGGTCATTTTGATTCTCCTCATTGATGTGTGTTTCAGAATATTCATCCACCATTTCTAGAAACTGCTTAATCTTCTCATTGTCTTCAAAGACCTACCAGTGTTGAACATTATTTGGTATTGAAGTTCTGTGCCTCATTTCTATGTGATACTTTAGCTTTACGACTGTAGGTGGCATAAAAGTAGCATCACTTTTGCTAGGGAGTCAACTTGTTGATTTTTTGACCTGGGAATATGATGAATATTGAACGATGAGAAAACAAAATTCAATCAAATCCCAGACACAATTCTTGTACAACCTTATCCTTGGATGTTTGTCTTCATATTGTTGCCTTATCTATTTTACAAATAATTTAGCATCACCATAAAATATTAGATTCTTGATTTTCAACTTCTGGGTAGCCTCCAATCCTAATACCAAAGCCTCATATTCGAATATGTTATTGGTATAGTCAATGTCCCACTGTAACCTGTATGAGAAAGGAATAATGAATTCATATCCGGGTATCACAAACAACACCCCAACTATTTATCCTTCCCAAGGTGAAGCACCATCAAAAAACATTTTCCAAAATCCTATACTATTTACATTTTTGTTTGTTTTTTCTATTTTCTTCTGTACATTCATCAAAACCATCATCAACTGATGATATCCAATTTCCTAGATCCTGATATGTGACATAAATGGATACTTATTTGGGTTATGTGGGTCAATTAAAATATATGCCTATCTTGTCTCTCTGTATAGATGGGTGAACTATCCACAAAAAAATGGGATCCTAGCAAACGTCATGTCCAATTGAAGTGATCCTCCAATTTTGGCACCCCAAGACTTATATAACAACATGCCATACCTCACAGGAACATCAACAATGACTACATCCATGAGAGTACTCTTCACAGGGATCTATGGAAGATTAACAAGCAAATATTTTATCATACCAAGACATTTAAATTTTCTTGAATCAAAAGAATAGAGATCTTGGTATGGTCTAGTAACCTCGAGGCCCAGTTTTTCCCTAATTACTTTGGGCATTAAGTTGTGGGAGGCTCCATAATCCAACATACAACTATGGAGTAGGTTATCATGAACAGTCAGTGTAATATAAAAAGGAGCAACAGGGTATTTAGCATTTTCCATATGCGAACCAAACATTATAGTAGGCTTGTCATCTTCTAATTGATAACATCTCCATGAATTTCAGCATCTCATAAATTTATCATTTTTTCAATTTGTTTTCTATACATCAAAGTATTTGCTAATTCGACCAGGGGCACAAGAATTTTGATTTTATTAATTTCATTTTCCAGATTGAAACATCCAATCACCTGTTTGACCTTTCTCATTGGGATCTCTGTTTCTCTTTTTTCTAGTCTATTGGTTTGCGTCTCTTTTGTTTCGTCTGTCTTTGTCTTGGCAGCTTGTGTTTCAGTTGTTTTTGTTTTGGAAACTTGCTTTTCAGTGGATGGTTGGGCTACCTCATTTGTTTTACTTCTCGACATGATCTTCCTCGATGGATCAGTTGTAGAATTTTTATCTCTAGGCCTTAAGTTATATTTTTGTTGAAGCTCGACCATTATAGAGTCGACGATTCCTTGATAATTAGACTCTCCCATATTATTTATAGTTTCCTTGTTTCCAACTAGTGGTTGTTGATATAAATACCTTTCATAATCATGTCTGGTTAGGTGAGGTTCTTGGTCATTATCACTGAGGTTTTTTATATCTTCATATAACCCCTCAAATTCTTGTACATCATCACTTCGCAGGAAGTTTTTTGTTTTAAAATGAGTTTTGATTTTTTGATCCTCATTTTTTACTGGTCTCTATTGGATCTGGGGGTTGAGATTCCTTTTGAAATCTCTCATAGAAAAAGGATAAGGTTTAGTCTGGTCTAGTTCCATTCTGGAGATTTTGTTTGATAACTCTTTGATTATTTTGTCAATGTCGTCCATTTTGTCCTCCGTGGACCACTCGGATCCGGAAGTTCCAGCTTGTTCTATGAAGCGTTTAGTTTCTTTGGTTCTCATTTCAAACTTTTCTTTTAGTTTACACAATTACATCATGTTCGAATCGATTTAGATGGCATCGTCCTGCATTCTTGTGAGGTCAACAGATCTCCTTTCCCTCAAAAGTAGGGCAAAGTCAGGCTTGAAATCCCATGCAAAAGTCACCTTAGCTACGGGATGATAATGTTTAACTTCTTCTGGGATCTTATGATAGAGTTTATTAAACCTTTGGGTGAATTCCAAGACTGACTCAAAATGATTTTCCCTTAGATCCACGAATTTCATTAGACAGTACAAATGATCATTCTTCTCTCCCCATTGCCTTAAAAAGGAACTTTATAGTGCATCATAAGATGCTATAGAATCTACCGCGAGCCCTCAAAATGAGAGTCTTACTTGAACTTCAAAAGTTTGCACTAAAATTCTTGAATAAACATCCTCATGCTCAATGATGAGGATATCAACGAATTGGTCAAAATATTTTATGCGCTCTGTAGCAATCAAATTCCATTTTGCCATGAATTTCAACAAGTTCTTCATACAATTTTATGGTAAATCATGAAGGACAGGGGGAAGGACTAAAGGAGCGTATCTGGCTACTACTTTGGAAAAATTCATAGGAGGTAGGGGTGGTGGTCCTTGACCACCTTTAATGCCACCTCCTTAAGCTGCAGCCATTTGATGTCGAGGGGATGAACTTCGAGAGTTAAAGAGAGGGTTTTCGTAAACTGCTAGGGATTGAAACGGTGACTGTTCAACTACCTCTGGAAATGGTGAGAAAAAAACTGAAAACTGATCATTATTAGGTGTGAATTATAGAGGAGGAGGAAACGGGAAATGTGGACTGGCTTCTTCAGACTTACAATATGTATATATAGGTGATCCAACAGGAGACGAATCAGGGTATAAGGTAAGATCCTTAAGATTTTTGAGAACATAAACCTTGGTTTTGGGTGAGGATGGGGCATATAGAAAATTAATGATAGAAGGTATAGAAGAGGATCCTTTATTCAGACCATTCTCAGTGTCAGATGGGTCAATATCAATATTTATTATGATTTTGCTAGTTGAGGCCCCTGCAGAAAGAGTTTGTTCAAAACTTTCTTTAGGAGTTAATATTTCGACCAGAACCTTAGTATTGACTTGAGTTATTTTGGGTTGGTACTTCTTACCTGAGGATAAGATAGTAGACTCGAGGTATCCCTTGGGTTTTAACAACTTTTCAGGATCATATATGGGCGTAGTTTGTTGGTCGTTTGGGTTCTTCCTAGTATTCTTTCTACCAAATGCTTGTTTATCTATAGTGGTGTCGCCAAGTGAAAGATACAAAATATCCTTATGAATGTATTCAATTTTTTTTCACTATCAAAGAGAGAAACTTACCATGTCGTTCTCCTAGGGTAAAATAACTTTGCTTCTCCTACCCTGGCAATGATGCCAAAAAGATGCTGTTCCTGAGATGAAACTTAAGGCTTAAAGAATAATGTCAGGCATCATAAATATAAAGGGATGTTTTTTAAATGTGTTTTTTATTTCGTTAGTTATATAAGAATTAACCCTCAGATGAAAATAGTGGTAGAATAGGATAGAGGCACCCATGGTAATAGCAAATGAGCAGAGTTTTCTTTCTCAAAAAGCCGACAAAAAATCATGGCTACATACATCATGCGAGGCTCTAATGAGGAAACATCATACACACCATGGGTGTCTTCTCTAAATTTCTCAGGATGTGAACACCAATCCTTGATCAAGTCAGGTAGGTTCCTTCCATATTGCACTCATTCTTTTTTGTTGAAGTCCATTAAAAAAGTG
This sequence comes from Picea sitchensis, assembly GCA_010110895.2. Taxonomy (NCBI): domain Eukaryota; kingdom Viridiplantae; phylum Streptophyta; class Pinopsida; order Pinales; family Pinaceae; genus Picea; species Picea sitchensis. The sequence goes on along the minus strand of SNQJ01S0021467.1, from coordinate 169,274 downwards.
GCATTATAAATGTAATTGGGAATTGGGGATAATTTGTACATCACCTCGAAATGATCTGGTCAGAAAGACCCAACTACAACCTTTTGTGAATTGCAGATAATTCGGGTGGAGAGTTCGACATTCTCCAACGCCCAACCAATCATATCATTATAAGGCATGATCCTAGGCCATGTTGATATTTTATGTAGCTCTGATTGAAAAACATATTTGTATCTCATAGCCCGGGTTTCAATCACCTCGTCTCTCAAATAATTTGGGCAATTGGTAAACTCGTATTGTAAAATATCGAATACCTCCATCCAGGTTTTCATGGTATCTATGGTTTTGGGCGGCGTGTCTGAAAAGATGTCTTTTAAATGTGTTAACCTGCAAAAATTAGATCTATCTAAACAATGATACACACATTTTCCCAGAGAATTGGAAAAGAAGAATAAGGAGAGAAAGAATCTAAAGAATTATCTTTAACCATTGTGAATAATGAATAATTTACACATGATATACTCTTTATAACTCAATGAGTTTGACTTGGGGTGAACCAAGTCACCATAGTGGTGGTATAGAGTGATCTGGACACACACCATCAGTTACGGGAGTGAACTGCCACTTATTTTAGTCTCTCAGGTAGTTATGGGAGTGAACTGCCACCTATTCTAGTCTCTCAGGCAGTTACGGGAGTGAACTGTCACCTAGTTGAGTTAACTAGTCAACTAGTCTTCAGTTAACTGACTGAAAAAAATGCATTGAGGAGTTAACTTAAGGAATCAATGCTAATGCACCACTTTGGTGATGATACCAAGGTAAGGTTGAATTATCATGGTGCTGATCCCAATGTTGCATGGTGATGATCCTAATGCAACATCTAAACTCAACTCAACTAGTCAAATTGAAGTGTGAACTGAAAGAGAATATTCTCCAGGTGGAATATTCTCTCCTAAAATATAGGAGACTGGATAATGAATAATAAACAAATAAATACCTTAGGAAAAAGAAATCCTAGGTGCGTGTGAAGTAACTCCAACACCCCCCTTGAACATCACTATGGTAAAAATAAAGATTGGGTCTCGGCAACGAGGCCATGATAGGTACCCAAGTACAAAATATACACTGAAAATAAAGTGAGGAAAGAGGGAAAACCTCATGGGAAAACCCCCCCCTTAAGGTACAATGTATGTAAAAAGAAGAACTACAGTTGCTAGGCAACTGTGTCCTTCACTCCAAGACGACCTCACAGAGAATGGAATTTCTGCTCAGTGAAGGTCTTGGTGAAAATGTCAACCGTCTATTCTGCTGAAGGACATAACTGTAAGTCAATGATCCCCTCATGTACTAAGTCCTGGATGTAGTGCATTTGGATCTCGATTTCCTTCGTCCGCTACCTCTGAACTGGATCTCTACAAAACTTCAAAGTGCTTTGGTTTTCACACCAGATGATGATCGTCCGATAAAAATGAATGCCCAACTCAGTGAGAAAATGTTGTAGCCACATAGCCTGAATGGTTATGTTAACTACCCCTCTGTACTCTGCCTCAGCTGAAGATAAAGAAATAGCAGCTTGCTTCTTGCTTGACCAATAGATAGGCCCGAAACCAAGACTAAGTGAGTAACCAGATGTGGACTTGCAATCAATGCTATCACCAACCCAATCGGAATCAATAAACCCAATGAGATCTAATGTAGAGTCTATTGCATAGTGAATCCCAAAGGTGATGGTGCCATGTATGTATCGAAGGATACGCTTTGCAGCTTTCCAATATAGCTCATGCTGCTCCTGCATGAACCTGGAAATCGCACCAACTGCATATGAGAGGTCTAGTCTAGAGTGTGTGAGATACAACAAGCTCCCCACTATCTATCTGTACAGTGTGCTATCAAATTGTGGAGTCTCCCCGCCATCCTCAAGTTTGACTCCTGATAGGAAAGGAGTTGGAGAATACTTGTAGTCAATCATGTGAAATATCTCAAGGAGATCTCGTGCATACTTGTCTTGAGACAGTTTGATTCTTGATGCATCCTGACTGATCTCAAGTCCAAGGAAGAAGTGTAGCGGACCCATGTCCGTCATCAAAAACCCATCATGAAGAATCCTCTTGACTGCAGCTATCGCTGAAGTCAAGCAACCGGTGATCAACAAATTATCGACATACATAACTAGAAATAGAAGTGAATTAGCCGTCCCAAGCATGTATACATTTGGGTCTGATTTACAACGTACAAAGTTCTGTGACAACAGGTAGGAGTCCATCTTGGCATACCATGCCCTCAGAGCCTGCATGAGGCCATAAAGTGACTTATTCAATTGACAGACCAAAGATGATTCCTGCATAAATCCTTGGGGCTGCTCCATGTAGCTCTCCTCAGAGAGATCACTGTGAAGAAATGCATTCTTCACGTCCATCTGATGGAATTCCCATCCCTTGGCTGCCGCAATGGCGAGGGCCAATTGAATGGAATCGATATTCACCACTGAAGCGAAGGTCTCATCATAGTCAATACCATGAACCTGCTGAAATCCTTTAGCGACAAGCCTGGCTTTGTATTTGTTGATCTGTCCATATGATGCACTCTTGTTCCTGTAGACCCATCTACATTTGACAAGTTTCCTCCCAGAAGGAAGGGGAACCAGATCCCAAGTCTAGTTCTCGAGGAGGGAGTTGTACTCCTCCTCCATGGTAGATTCCCAAAAGGGATTTCCAGCAGCCTCACCATAAGACTATGGATCTGAAGACTAAACCAAGAAAAGATTCCTAGAAGGCAATGGTTTAGTGGTAGTGAGTGCAATAGGAGGCTCCTCGAAATCAGATTGATTCCTCCTAGTATTGGTTGGATCACCAACGAGATCCCCTGTATCCTGAAGAGTAGTTTGTGCCCACTTGGGCCTCTACTCTAGCTCTACAATTGCATCTGGATGCTCTGAATCTGCATATGACTGTACTAACTCTGAATCTAAATCATCTGAGTCCCCTGAATCATAACTCATTTCTGAAGAAGAGTTAGCATGTGCATTCTCATCATCTCGGACAGGTGGAAGAGTGAATGTGTCTGCATGCGACTGTTGAGGTACATGCGAGACACATTCCTCGAATTGGACACTACACTCAATGATGAGTCAGTCTGAGAAAATATCAATAAGTTGATATCCCTTCACACCATTGGGGTATCCAACAAAAATGCACTCAGTGCTTTGTGGATCAAGTGCCTTCCTCTTTTCAGAGGGAATTCGGGCCCATGCACGTGAACCAAAAATGCGAAAGTGGGCCACTTCTAGTTTGAGGCCGCTCCAAGCCTCATAGAGGGTCTTATCCTTGATAGATCTATAAGAATATCTATTTTGGATGTATTTTGCACAGTTAAGTGCTTCAGCCCATAGTCTCTGTGGTAGTGACTTTGCATGCAACATACAAGATGCCATCTCCTTTAGAGATCTGTTTTTCCGCTCAACTACTCCGTTTTGCTGTGGAGTGTAGGTAACTGTATGTTGCAACTGAATCCCTGCCTCATGGAAAAGATTATGAATCTCATGATTGACATACTCTCCCCCATTATCAGCTCAAAGGACTTTGATCTTCTTTCCAGACTGTGTCTCAACCAAAGATTTGAAATCTTTGAGGTGTTGAAAGACCTCGAATTTTTGCCTGAGAAAGTAGATCCAAGTAAAATGTGAGAAATCATCAACAAAAATGAGAACAAACCTCACTTTTTTGATCGATGGATGCAGAAAAGGACCCATGAGGCCACTGTGGATCAGATCTAAAGGTGCGGAAGCTCGCTGAGACTTTCCTTTGTCGAATTTCTCTTGAGGGTGTTTTCTGAGAACACATCCCTCACATATTCCCTTGGAGAAATGGATGTATGGTAGACCATCAACTAATCTTTGCTTGCTAAGCTGTTGCATGTATCTGAAATTCAAATGTCCAAACTTTTTGTTCCATATCCTACTACTTTCATCAGCATGAGTAAGAAGTAAAGCAGAATCATGTTCAATGAATTCAGAAAATGTATACAATCTAGACTGATGATTTACCTCACTGGTAGCAACCTTGGAGTTGGTTTGCATGTCGTAGATGTCCATGACATTTGGTGTGAATATGAATCTCTTTACGGTGCCGGAATTCGTCATTTGGTACATAGAGAGAAGGTTGACAGAAATCTTGGGAACATGCAACACATTCTCGAAGCTTTCGTTGGTGAGTGAAATCCTTCCTTTGCTGGTGACTTTGACATAAGAGTTGTCCCCCATCAGAATAGGAGGACCTTTGCATGCATCCAAATAAGAATAGAATGCTTCTGAGGCAGCCATGTGATGTGATTCTCCTGAATCTACAATCCAAGAACCGGGAGAGGAGTTGATTTCAATCAAGGCATGGCTAGAATTGCCTTTCTTGGAATTCGAATCTTCTGGCTTCTTCTTCTTTGCACCCTCGGGGATGTGACCTCCAAGGTTGTTTTCCTAAAGTATCTGAGACATCAGATCTATTTTTTTTTGCATGCATGTGGATTTCGAATGGATTCCTTTGTGACAGAATGTGCATTTCTCTCCTTTTCTCCCCTTTTCTCCTTTAGATCCGGAGGCATCGATGAAGGGTTTTGTGTACCCTTCCTTCTTCGTATGTGCATCACATTTCCTCTTATATTTATATTTATATTTCCGATAATATTTGGTTGCCATCATGCACAATGAGTGCATGCACCCTTGGGCCTTTGATTGCACCCATGTTGATGAGCTTGGTTTGCTCTTGTGTCAGGGATTCGATAAAGTCCTCAAGAGAAGGCATCTTCCAGGTGGATCCAGAGGTGAATCTGACAGTATGGAATGTGGATACGAATATAGATAATTCAGGTCCAATCTTGGAGAGAATGGTGAGGACCATTTCTTTCTCCTCCTTCAATTTATCAACCCCACAAGCTTTGAGTTGTGACAGTAAATCCTTGAATTTTGTAAATAAATCTTGGATATTCTCGAAGAATTTTGGATCCAATGTAAGAAACTCCACCTCCATCATGTGTCCCCTCATCTCATCTTGTGTTCAAAAGAGCCCTTCCAATATGGTCCAGGCTTCATTGGGAGTCTTACAGGAAGATATATGAAAAAGGAGATCGGGAGAAATAACACTGCAAATTGTTTCGAGTGCCTCATCCATGCGATTTAAGTACTTGGATTTTTCTATGGATGACATCGGTTTTGTATCTATATTCATGGTTAACCTATACAACCCTATAGATTTGAGATGTATGGCTATTTTCTCCTTCCATGCAAAATAGTTGTAAGGTGTAAGAATGAATTCTTTTTGGAATTCCATCTTTCCGCTGTCTTCAATCTTCGGTACCTACAAAAAAATTTGGTGTAGCTTTTCTTAGCACTCTATTGGCTCTGATGCCATGTAAATTTTTTGACCTACAAAAAATAGATCTATCTAAAAAATGATACACACATTTGCTGAGAGAATTGGAAAAGAAGAAGAAGGAGAGAAAGAATGGAAAGAATTCTCATTAACCGTTGTGAATACTGAATAATTTACACATGATATACTCTGTATAACTCAATGAGTTCGACTTGGGGTGAACCAAGTCACCATAGTGGTGGTATAGAGTGATTTGGACACACACCAACAGTTACAGGAGTGAACTACCACCTATTCTAGTCTCTTAGGCAGTTACAGGCGTGAATTGCCACCTAGTTGAGTTAACTAGTCAACTAGGCTTCAGTTAACTAACTAAACAAAAAGTATTGAGGAGTTAACTTAAGGAATCAAGGCTAATGCACCACTTTGGTGATGATACCAAGGTAAGGTAGAATTATCATGGTGATGATCCCAATGTTGCATGGTGATGATCCCAATGCAACATCTAAACTCACCTCAACTAGTCAAACTTAAGTGTGAACTGAAAGAGAATATTCTCAAGGTGGAATATTCTCTCCTAAAATATAGGATACTNGTGATGATCCCAATGCAACATCTAAACTCAACTCAACTAGTCAAACTGAAGTGTGAACTAAAAGAGAATATTCTCCAGGTGGAATATTCTCTCCTAAAATATAGGAGACTTGATAATGACTACTAAACAAATAAATACCTTAGGAAAAAGAAATCCCAGGTGTGTGTGAAGTAACTCCAACATGTCTATGTTTGGGTTTGAATTTTCCCCAGAAACCTTAGCTGTTTTTCATGGAGCCATGATATCAGAAGTTTATAACTTTGTTACCTGTTACAGAAAATGCGCAAACTTCTTATCTTGCTCAAACTTGCTTTTCTGTGAAAAACAAACATGAAATTCAAACTTCAATATCATTTTCCCCTAAATGAGTTGAGTTAGGAAGACTTTACTGATGATGCATTCACTTTCCTTAATGAAAATATTTAGGTAGTGATTGAAGATATTATTTAAAATGATTGTCATAGATTAATCATTAATGTCATTAATGTATGGTTGTTCAGGATTAGAAGTTTTGGCAAGTAACCTTTGAATTTACCCAAGCATTCAGCGAAAAATCAATCACAAGATAATCCTCATTAATGTATTAGTTAATCGCATTTACCTTTAAGTGTTTTTCAGATTTTTGGACCTCATGATTTTGGTAGCTTCTCGAGCCAGGATTCCCGAGATGCAAAATTGCGAAGTGATTAATTAATTTTAATCATGTTTTATCTAGTAAATAACTACTCCTAACTTTAAGTATTTCGGGGTTTTGTGTTTCGTGATATTTGAGTGCAGTGTATGACAAACCTCCGAACTCTGAAAGTATGAAGTTATTTAATTAAGTATTAATTGAGATTAACTTGTTAAAACATGTTTATCTTTTTGTTATCTATATGCTTTGGGTGTCGGGAAAACAACTTTATGGATCTTCTGACAGGCCAGTACTTGTAATGATGTGTCAAATATTAGAGGGGTACACGTGTATCGTGACTAAGACCCTTTGAAAACTTTTCGTATATCAATATTTTGGAGCTGCTATATGGTGGAATGCCCAAGGCACGAAACTCCAAAATTCGAAACACCGAAGCAGTCTCTAGAGGCTTGAACTTTATAACAACCAGGAGACTCCAAAATGTTTGGGAATATGGGAAGCGTTCGATCAATGGGAGAAATCAATTGACATTGGACCTTGTGCGTGCTTTAATGCTTAAAAGAAGAAAGATTTATCTTCTGTAAATTGACTCCTAGGTTAAAGTGAAAGGATATGAAAAAGCTTTAGGCTTATAATTTTAAAATTTTTCCAACATAGGCTCCATCTAGGGATCGTGTCTCCCTGCGAGTCATGGAAGAACTGTAGACTAAGTGCCTTTATTGGGTTAATGGAGTCATCATTAGGTTTCTGGGAAACACCTTTGAGAAAACAAACAAGAGGATATTAGACTTCGGCCTTATCTCAAAAAACTTTCAAAAACTTGATTGTTCACCAATCTCGAGCTTAGGCTGTTTATAGCTTTATTTTTCCTGAAACTGATTTCGGGTCTGTTTAAGACAATCAAGACAATTTTAATCAATCTATTAGACTCTCATTGATTTTGTTCACGTCAAGGAAAAATAAATTTTAGCATTTTTAACTAGGGGATCCCTTGTCGACTTAGAGTGTAAATCTTTGTCGAAAAGAGAACTTTCTACCAGAGCATATTATATAGATGTATAATAGCCTTGCAGACATCATAGACATTGCTTCACTCGCAACGAGCATGTTCAATTCCCTAGTGAATTTATCTACATTTCCCATTGAATTTCCTTTCACCACTTCAATTTTCATTTTGTTGAGATGATTGAAATCATTTAAATGAATTTCCTTTCATCATCTCTTTTGGACAAAATGGGGGCAATCAAATTTCAAATTTCTTTTCACCATTTGTCTTGGACTAGATCGGGCCAATCATATTATGAATTTCCTTTCACCATCCATCTTATTTTTTAATATTTTTGAAGTGTGGGCAATCAATTTGTATATATCATACAAGGGATGATATTTGTTTATAATTTAGCCATGAAGGTCTATCAACTCACTTTGATTTACTCAGGGCTAATCCTCTCCTGATCTTCAAACAACCTTTGCCTATAGGGAAGTTATCATGAGGAGCTTTTAATTTCCAGGGACTTTCCTTGAGCAAAACCAATCAGTTTAAAGTCTGATATAAGGGATAAAGTAGTCAGGATTAGTCTAGACATAATTTCTCTCAGTTAAAACCAGAGGAATCCTAAAATTTTCACCTACTCTTATTTTGAAGGTCTATTTTTTAGGATTCCCGTGCAAGGCAAATTCTGTCTTCCTGTGGATATATAATTCCAGGTAATGCAAAATCAAGACAGAGAAAACAATTTCATATATGATAGAAGAGAATAGAATGAAAGTCAGAAATTTTGAAAGGGATCTTATTTCCATTCAAACCTACTTCCTGATTAGCGAGCTTCTTCTATTCTTATTTTCCTTTGTTTTTTATTTCATATTATTTTTCATTTGATTCAGAGCCTCAACATTTTGGATTTTTTCTAATCTTTGGTCAGTTGACCAGTTTTACATGAGTACAAACTTATTTAGAATTTATAAGAATTCTTTTAACATAATGGTTTTGACAACAATGATCATAGAATTTCATGCCTTGGATTTCATTTGTATTCTCAAACAAAAACCATTATTAATCTATCACCTGTTTCATGAGAAAACTAATTTCTATGAAACACGGTTGTCAGTTTCTGATACATCTTTATCCCTTGACTATCGGTAAATGTTCTATCTGAAAATAAAAATGAGAAATGTTAGAACCCTTGCAAAAAAGGAAAGGTATGTGTTATTTTTTTTAATATTTCTATTTTTTATGTAATCAACAAAACTAGTCTTATCTATAGTAAAAGAAAAAACTTACTAAATAAGCAAAACATTGTAAATCAAAATAAGAAAATCAAACCGGTATATACAATAATTATTTGGGATCTTATTATTGCATGAAGTAATTTATGNATGTAGTGCTTGTTGATAGGGGTGTTAAGGCTTTTCCCATCGAGGTTTTCTAATAAGAATGGATTCTTTCCCTCGGAAGGTATGACCCTGAAAGGTCCACACCAAATGTGATCAAACTTTCCATGATTTCCAACGTCCTCCTTCCTAGCATCCCATTTCAAAACTAGGTCTTCAGGAAGGAATTCCCTATCTTTATCTTTTTTATAAAATAGGGATTTCATATTATCTTGATATCTTTGGAGTTTCTCATCCACCTCATCCCTATTTTACTGGACTTCAACTAGCTAGTTTATTCTTCTGGTAACATCGTTCAACTCTTCCTTTGCGTCTTGCCAAAGCTTCATCATGGTCACAGAGATATTTATGGGGAGGATCACATAATTACCTTACACCATTTGGAAAGGGGACATTCCGATTGATTTCTTAGTGCCGATGTGATTTTCCCACAAAGCATATTTCAAATGAACATGCCAAGCTTTCTTGTTTTTAGTCAACACATTTTTTATTATAGTGATTAGGATCTTATTAGATGAATCGGATAATCCATTTCCATGAGGATATTAGGTTGTGGAATGCCCTAGTATGATGTTGTACTTTTGAAAAAAATTAACCATCGCCATGGATTTGAAATCTTGGGCATTATCTGTGACTATCTTCCGGGGACAACCGAATCTTGATAAAATGTTTTCTTCTAAGAAATTTATCACCACTGAATCTATATCATTTCATGTCAGAATGGCCTCTACCCATTTAGTGAAATAGTCCGTTGTGGCTAGAATCCATTTATGTTGTGCACGAGAATGTGGATGGATTTCTCCGATAAAATCCATACCCCATTGTTTAAATGGAGCTTCTATCTTGACTGGGGTCAAGGGTAGTGCGGGAATCTTTTGTTTACTTGAGAATAATTGACATGAATTATAGGTTCTAACTTTAGTATTCATGTCTGTAAATAACTTCGGCCAATAGTATCCATCTCTCAGGATTTTATAGGTCGTTTCCCTCCAAGCGTTTTGTCCTCCACACACCCCTTCATGAAACTCATTTATAACATTCTATGTTTTCTATTCTATCAGGAACCTTAGTAGAAATCCTAGGGGATCTTTCCCATACAGTGTGTTGTCGATGATGCATTGATTTACCACGTGCAACTTCAATGTTATTTTTTTAGAAGGAGTCATATCACTTGGGCACTAGAGAGTCAGGAGAGATGAAACTATGTCGCCATACCAAGATGGGGAAGAAAATATTTCTTGGATCTGAGTTGTAGGTGTCTGATCATCGAATTATTCTATATCTTGGAGGTCTCTGTGAGATTGTAGATGATTTATTCCAAGTTCCCTGAAACTGGATTTGTCTAGTATCTTAGCTAGGCTTTGAACTTTGACAAGTTTAGTTGGTTTTACCTCAAGATAAAATTCCCGAATCTTGGCTAGCCATTGACCTCTTCTTCCATAACTATCTGGTTGAACCAATATGTATTTAATAGAGATGGTTGGTACTTAGTCAATTATTTTGGAATGTAGCACGTAAGTCCTGAAAGATTTGAGGGCCTTAACCATAGTGTATGCCTTCTTTTCCAGTATATCATATTTCAACTCGGCGCCCCTGAGGCTTTTACTAAAAAATGCTATTGGCTGCTCGAAACCTTCATTGTTCTTCTGTAATACCACGACTACGATAGTATGCTCATATTCAAATGAAAATATCAAGAACTCTTTCATGTAGTCTGGCTTCTCCTATTACCTTCTTGATGCATTCGAAAGAAGCTTTATATTTGGTTTTCCATTTGACCTCGATGTCTTTTTTCAGCATACTTGTAATTAATTTAACAATTTCAGCGAAATTTAGAATGAATCTTCTTAAAAAAATTATTTTTCCAAAAAAACACTGAATTTCCATTTCGTTTCTAGTAATATTGATTGTATCTATAGCCTCAACCCTTTTTGGATCGATTTTGATTCCTTCTCTAGATACTATATGGCCTAAGAGTTTAACTTCTTGCAATGCAAAATGGGATTTCTTAGGGTTGAGCGACAAATCGAATTTTCTACGTTTTCCGAATGTCAATTTGTGGTGTACCAAGTTCTCTACATCTGAGTTAGAAAAAATAGTTAAATAATCAAGATAAATAGCAACAAACTTATCTCTCTCACCGAAAAAGGCTATGTCCATTGGTCATTGAAAATTGTCCCCTGCGTTCATCAGACTGAATGGCATTTTGTTGTACATGAAAGTACCCCATGGAGTGGTAAACACGGTTTTCTCTATCTCATCTTCGTGGACCACAATTTGATTGTAACCTGAAAATCCATCAATCATAGACATTCGGTTAGCCCCGACCACATTTTCCAGAATGTGATTCATTTTAGAGAGTGGATAATTGTCTTTAAGGGATGATCTGTTTAGGTTCCTGAAATCCACGCAGAGTCTGATTTCACTATTCTTTTTTATGACTGGAACTAAATAAGCTACCCACTCGAAACATCAGAGTGGAAAAATAATGTTTGCATCCAACAGACTTTTTACTTCACTTTCTATTACAAGAAGGAGTATAGGGTTTATATGTTTGAGCTTCTGCCTGAAAGGTTTGATGCCTGGTTTCAAAGGGATTTTATGCTCGATGATAATGGTATCATAATTTTTCAGTTCATCGTAACACCAATAGAAAACACATTTGTACTATTTGAGTAATTCAACATATTTACTTTTCATTTCGGGTGGAAGGTATTTAGATATTTTGACCAGTTTAGGATTTTCCTTAGTGCCTATATCATAATATTTAACCTCTTTGGGCTGAGGTTTCAAGGTAGACTTTAGGGGGTATATCGTCCTGATCAAATAATCTCTATAATGGAATTAGAACCTTAGGAATCTGATTGTTTTTTAACACCAACATGCGGTGGTTAGTGATTTTATCTTGGAACTGCTGAGAATCTTCACCTTCCTACATGATCCAAGTAGGGTCATTTTGATTTTCCTCATCGATGTGTGTTTTAGAATATTCATCCACCATTTCTAGAAACTGCTTGATCTACTTATCATCTTCAAAGACCTACCAGTGTTGAACATTATTTGGTATTGAAGGTATATCCCTCATTTCTATGTGATACTTTAGCTTTAAGACTGTAGGTGGCATAAAAGTAGCAGTCGCTTTTGCTAGGGAGTTATCTTGTTGATTTTTTGACCTGGGAATATGATGAATATTGAATGATGAGAAAACAAAATTCAGTCAAATCCCAGGCACAGTTCCTGTACGACCTTATTTTTGGATGTTTGTATTGATACTGTTCCCTTATCTATTTTACAATTAATTCAACATCACTGTAAAATATTAGATTCATGATTTTCAACTTCCGAGAAGCCTCCAATCCTAACACCAAAGCCTCATATTCGAATATGTTATTGGTATAGTCAATGTACCACTGTAACCTGTATGAGAAAGGAATAATGAATTCATATCCGGTTGCCACAAACAACATCCCGACTCTTTATCATTCCCAAGACAAAGCACTGTCAAAAAACATTTTCCAAACTCCTATACTATTTACATTTTTGTTTGCTTTTTATATTTTTTTATTTTCTTCTTCTCTATCATTTTCTTCTATACATTCGTCAAAACCATCATCAACTAATGATATCCAATTTCCTAGATCCTGATTTGCGACATAAAATGGATAATTATTTGGGTTCTATGGGTCACTTACGATATATGCCAATCTTGTCTCTCTGTATATATGGGTGAACTATCCACCAAAAATTGGGATCCTAGCATACATCATGTCCAATTGAAGCGATCATCCAATTTTGGCACCCCAAGACCTGGATAACAACATGCCATACTTCGCAGGAACATCAAAAATGACTACATCCATGAGAATACCCTTCACGGGGATCTGTGCAAGATTATCAGCAAATAGTTTTATCACACCCAGACATTTAAATTTTCTTGAATCAAAAGAATACATATCTCGGTATGGTCTAGTAACCACGAGGCCCAGTTTTTCCATGATTACTTTGGGCATTAAGTTATGGGAGGCTCCATAATCCAACATACAATTATGGAGTAGGTTATCATGCACAGTCAGTGTAATATAAAAAGGAGAAACAAGGTCTTTAGCATTTTCCATATGTGAACCAAACATTATAGTAGGTTTTTCATCTTCTAAATTAATAACATCTCCATGAATTTCAACATCTCAGAAATTTATCATTTTTGCAATTTGTTTTCTATACATTGGAGTTTTTGCTAGTTCAACCAGAAACACAAGAATTTTGATTTTATTAATTTCATTTTCTAGATTGAAACTTCCATTCACCTTTTCGACCTCTCTGGTTGGGATCTTTGTTTCTCTTTTTTCTGGTCTATTGGTTTGCATTGCTTTTGTTTCGACTGTCTTTGTTTTGGCAGCTTGTGTTTTAGCTGTTTTTGTTTTGGAAACTTGTGTTTCAGTGGATGGTTGAGCTACTTCATTTTTTTTACTTCTTGACAGGATCTTCCTCGGTGGATCAGTTGTAAATTTTTTATCTCTAGGCCTTAATTCATATTTTTGTTGAAGCTCGACCATTATAGAGTCGACGATTCCTTGATAATGAGACTCTCCCATATTATTTATAGTTTCCTTGTTTCCAACTAGTGGTTCTTGATCTAAAGACCTTTCGTAATCATGTCTGGTTAGGTCAGGTTCTTGGTCATTATCACTGAGGTTTTTTATATCTTCATATAACCCCTCAAATTCTTGTACATCATCACTTTGCATGAATTTTTCTATTTTAAAAGGAGTTTTGATTTTTTGATCCTCATTTTTTACTGGTCTCTGTTGGATCTGGGGATTGGGATTCCTTTCGAAATCTCTCCTAGCAAAAGGATCAGGTTTAGCCTGGTCTAGTTCCATTTTGGAGATTTTGTTTGATAATTCTTTGATTATATTGTCCATGTCATCCATTTTGTCCTCCGTAGACCACCCAAATCCGGAAGTTCTAGCTTTTTCTATAAAGAATTTAGTTTCTTTGGTTCTTGTTTCAACCTTTTATTTTAGTTTACCTAATTCCATCATGTTCGACTCGATTTAGATGGCATCATCTTGCATTCTTGTGAGCTCACCAGATCTCCTTTCCCTCAAAAGTGGGCAAAGTCAGGCTTGAAATACCCTGCAAAAGTCACCTTAGCTGCATGATGAGAAGGTTTAACTTCTGCTGGGATCTTATGATAGAGCTTATTAAACCTTTGGGTGAATTCCAAGACTGACTCAAAATGAATTTTCCTTAGATCCACGAATTTTGTTAGATAGTACAAATGATCTTTCTTCTCTCCCCATTGCCTTAAAAAGGCATTTTATAGCGCATCATAAGATGCTATAGAACCTTCCGGGAGCCCTTGAAATGAGAGTCTTACTTGAACTTCAAAATTTTGCACTAAAAGTCTCGAATAAACATCCTCATGCTCAATGTTGAGGATATAAATGAATTGGTCAAAATATTTTATGCACTCTGTAGCAATGAAATTCCCTTCTGCCGTGAATTTCAGCAAGTTCTTCATATAATTTTATGGTAAATCATGAAGGACAAGGGGAAGGACTAAAGGAGCGTATCTGGCTGCCACTTTGGGAAAAATCTGAGGAGGTGGAGGTGGTGGTCCTTGACCACCTTCAGTGTCACCTCCTTCAGCTGCAGCCATTTGATGTCGAGGGGATTAACTTTAAGAGTTAAAGAGAGGGTTTTCGTAAACTAATAGCGACCGAAACGGTGACTGCTCAACTTCCTCTAGAAATGGTGAGAAAAAAAATAGAAACTGATCGTTATTTGCTTGACACACCGAAGACATCCGCCTACAAATTGCACCACTAACCTAGAAGGCTCCATTGTGTCATTCGTCTCAAAAGTATATAAATTATTTTCTATGTGAGGCAGCCTATCTTCCATTCTCTTGAATTCTAAATATATAGACTGTAGCCGCAGGATAGGATTGACTATCCACTTATGAATCTGGATAATGTCAATTTGTTTCAATTGTAGGATTGTGGCCTGGGATTCTTCCATGCTTGTCTTGGAAGTAAGTTGATGTTTTGAAATATCAATTTTCCCCAGGGATTCAAAGATACTATCTATTTCAATGTCCAGTGATTCTTTGTCGAGTGAGGAACAAGCTTCTTCATAAGATTTCTTCACTTCCAAGGCTAACCTTTTATTTTCAACTAAATTGGCCTCCCAAGTTTTCAGTATTATATCGCCTTGAGTTTTCTCTAAAAGAGACAATCTAGTGGCCTTGGATACTTCATCCTTTGTTTCTGCTAAAATGGCCTCTTGGAATGTAACTTGAGCTTCAATGGCCTCTCTCTCCTATAGGTGAATGTTATTCAAATAGTGGTCTTCCACCTGATAGTAATTTTGAATAGCTTCTAGTTTAGTCAGAAGGTTTTGTTGGGATGATTCCAACTTCTCATGCACCTCTATTGGCTGGTCTTGGAAACTCTCCATATCCACTATAGTTTTCTCATTCAAGTTTATTTTATCCTGTAGTTTTCTGACCAACTCTTCCTGTTGAATGGCCAATTCTTTGCTTGACTATGAATTTGTATGCATTTCATCAAGATTGATTTTAAGTTGCTAGATTTTCTTCCTGTCACAGGATCTGATCTGCTCAAAACCCTTATTAATCTCATTTCTCACACTACGTTCCACAGTCTTAATTTGTCTTTCCAACTATTTCACCAACATATCCTTCTTATTAAGTTGTTCTGTTAGACTCCCAACTAAACATTGATTTGTTGTGGAAAATCCTCTCAATGTCCCTGCCACTTTCATAGAAACTTTCACCTCCTCTAATGCCTGACCGTCATATAGAACTCTGTGTCTCTTAACAGTTGAACCATCCTTTTGATGCATTTATCTTTTTAATACAACCCTCTTCTTTCTTTAGAATAATCAAAAGGGGGAATTTATTCAATCGAAATAGGAGTGATATCCTCTATGAAAATGACTTCGGTATTTAGGTTCTCTCTAATGGACTATAAAGGAGTGACCCATTTGATAGGGATGGCTATTTATGTGCATGGCTATTGCCCTGCTATGTTTGTAGATTATTTGTATTTTGTAGACAACGATGCATCCTATCATTGTTTAATCAAAGATTCAGCTTGAGATTTAGTTTGATCATCAGGTGGATTCGATGATGCAGTATTTTATTTCTGTGTCATAACCTCTGTTTTCTCCAAATTTCCCTGAATGTCTCGTGAACTGGAACTTACTGTTTCTAATTTATGGGTTTCAATTTCCTATGTAGCTGGAGACATCGGGGATTCTCCCTATAAAACTTTAGGTAGACTCTTTCTTTCATGCATTTGAAAATTATAGAACTCGGTTATCTTTTCTGGAGCCAGAGTTTGAACTCAGCTCAACAATTCCTGATAATATCTTGCTCCACCAAATATCTCGTCCTATGGGAAATATTCATGATCATATATTTTTAAATTATAAAGAGCCATGTGATTTCCCATGATCCTCTAAGGATCATGTTTTTGAAGTCTATGTTAACAACATTAATGTTTCCCAGGGCTGCGACCTCTACTTTTGAGTGGCCGAAATCTAACAGTGAGAACATACCAATCTACAAAGGAACGGTGGGCCATACTTTTTTCTGCAATTCTTGTATCTCTTTATTTATTCCTCCCATCACATTTGTATGTGCTACCTCCCTGCACACCAAACGATTTGGAAAAAACTTGGGTAAGGCATGCAGAGGGACGGAACATCTAAAAACCCTGATATAAGAGAAATGTTCTTCAATGTACCAATCTGCTATTTTTCCAAGTTGGTCAATATCTTTTCAGAAATCCTGGGGGGTGGGCACCTGTATATAGCAATGTGCATCGACACCACCACATAGTTACATATTTTTTAGAAGAAATATTTTTCTTTATCCTCCCACAACTTGGAGTGATAGAAGTGTATTAGTTCAACACTGTTTGGATTCCAGCTCCAACCCATCAAAGGAAATGGTATCATGAAGAAAACAACACCCATAATATAAGCATACATGTAAAATGGGGCAGGTTTCCCTTTGGCTTTTGATGATCAATATTCTTTCATTTCCCTAACCAAATTGTCGGATAATATTTTGGCCCAATCAAAGGAATACCCCTATGCTACCGTATGCATGATTGGCACCCATGGCAATAATAAATGAGCACAATTTTCTTTCCCAAAAATCCGACAAAACATAATGTCTACATACATCATGTGAGGCTCTAACGAGGAAACATCATACATGCCATGGGTGTCTGCTCTAAATTTCTCAGGACTTGAACACCAATCCTTGATCATTTAGGGTAGGTTCCTTCCATATTGCACACATTACTTTTTGTTGAATTCCATTAATAAAGTGGCATTATAAATGTAATTGGGAACTGGGGATAATTTGTACATCACCTCGAAATGCTCTTGTCAGAATTACCCAACTGCAACCTTTTGCGAATTGCAAATACTCCTAGTCGAGAGGTCGACATTCTCCAACACCCAAGCAATAATATCATTATAAGGCATGAGCATAGGTCGTGTTGCTATTTTATGCATCTCTGATTGAGAAACATATTTGTATCTCATAGCTTGATTTTCAGTCACCTCGTCGCTCAAATCATCTGGGCAGTTGGTCAATTCCTATTGTAGAATTTCGAATACCCGCATCCAGGTTTTCACGGTATCTATGGTTATGGGCGATGTGTCTAAGAAGATGTATTTTTTTGGGTTTGAGATTTCCCTAGAATCCTTTCCTATTTTCCATGGAGCCATGATATGATGATTTCAGAACTTTGTTACCTGTTACAAAAAATGTGCAAACTTCTTATCTTTCTCAAACTTTCTTCTCTGTGAAAAACGAAAATGAAATTCAAACTTCAATATCCTTTTCCCCTAAATGAGTTGAGTTATGAATACTTTAGTGACGGTGCATTCACTTTCCTTAATGAAAATATTTAGGCAGTGTTCGAAGATCTTATTTGAAATGATTGTTGTAGATCGATCATTAATGTCATTAATGTATGTTGTTTCACGATTAGAAGTTTTGGAAAATAACATTTGAATTTACCCGAGCTATGATTCCATGAAAAATCAATCACAAGATAATTCTCATTAATGTATTAGTTAATCACATTTATCGTTAGGTGTTTTTCAGATTTTCAGACCTCAGGATTTTGGTAGCTGCTCGAGATAGGATTCCCAAGATGTGAAATCATGAAGTGACTAATTAATTTTAATCATGTTTTATCCAGTAAATAACTGCTCTTAACTTTAAGTATTTTGGGGTTTCGTGTTTCCTGATATTTGAGTGAAGTGTATGAAAAACCTTCGAACTTTGAAAGTGTGAAGTTATTTAATTAAGTATTAATCAAGATTAACTTGTTAAAACAGGTTTAGATTTTTGTTATCTATGTTCTTCGGGTGTTGGGAAAACAACTTTATGAATGTTTCGATAGGCCACTACTTCTAATGTTGTGTCAAATCTTGGAGGGGTACATGTGTATCGTGACTTATATCCTTTGAACACTTTTTTGGATATCAATATTTTGGAGCTGCTATATGGTGGAATGCCCAAAGCGTGCAACTTCAAAATCTAAAACTCTGAAGCAAGTCGCTAGAGGCTTGACCTTTATAACAACTAGGTGGCTCCAAAACATTCGGGAAAATGGGAAGCATTCGATCAATGGTAGAAATAAATCGATGATGGACCTTGTGTGTTCCTTAAGTCTTAAGAGCCGGAAATATTTATATTTGGAAATCGGCTCCTAAGTTAAATTGAAAGGATATGAAAAATCTTTAGGCTTATAAGTTTAAAACTGTTCCAACACCTAAGAAATTCCTCAATGAGATTTGTAGAAGAAGGGATACTCTTCGGATTAAATGAGTGTCCGAGCCAATCCTTTTGACTTGATTCTAGTGAATATACAAAATTTTTCATTAGGACATCCTCATGTAGAACATCTAGGCTTGAAACATACTTCATATAATTGACAATATGGGTGACTTCTAAAGAAGGATCACCATCAAATTTGGGGCAATTTCCCCTCCATTCCATTGGAAAATGGTTTGGATATCCAGGAATATCTTGAGCATAAAAGGAGGGGTAAATCTTATGGAAATCCCATGGTAAGTCCCATGAGGCCATCATTCCATTACTTAAGGTAATACCTCAATGGAGTCTCCAAATGAGCCTAAGGCTCACCAAAGGATGGGAAAGGATAAGAAAAAAGTGGGTTTTGGGAAGGTGGAGTCACTAGATGAGATTGAATATGATCTCATAAATAAGGGTGGAAAGGGAATGTCCCTTTGGTGGAGTCACCAAGAAAACTAAGGGAAAGGATTTGGGATACGTTTCTTGGTGAAACCAAAATCCTCCCCAATAATTAAACCAAAATGTTATCGCATAGTTTGTAGGTTGGGAAAATCCCAGCCCAACCACTAAATGGAAACAACTAAGAGTTCACCTACCCACTTCCACCTTAGGCAGGTGTCCAGGTCACTTTAGAGGTGAGGTAGTCACCTCAAGGGGGGAATCTCAGTGACCCTAGGGGGAATGAGATGAAGATGGAGGAAAATAGAGATGAAGTCCCTAGACATAAAATATAAATGATGTGGAGGGATTGGAATGAAGTCTTGGGTAGGTCCAAGGGTTTCCAAGTAAGTTGAGTGACCTGCTGCCAAGTGTGAATACCTGCCCGAGACACAAGTAAAACCAGGCATATAGTGTAATATGTTAGTTGGAAATGCAAGTTAAGCTTGTTCTCCCTAATTTTCAGAAACAATAAATTATATTTATATCATATCAATAAATAGTACAAGGAATGCAAAACAAGTGCTAGGTATGTGATAAATAAACAAGAGATGAAGCTACTGGAAGCTAGCTCAACTCACCAATGATTAAGCAACAACTTTATCACAAATAACAAGGCTGAAACAAAAGCCTACTGTAGAGATATTATCATTATTATGGATATAGTAAAATTATTACAACAACAGAAAAATCAGCCAATGAAATACGTAAACAAACCACCCAAGAATTGTCTTAAACCAAATAGAACAAGTCGGAAAAATTTTAGGAAATTTTGATGGTTAAAGCACAAGTTATAAGTGGTTTTATATTAGGGTTTCTACAACCAAGTTATCAGCCTTATGTATGTAGAAAACTGAGCCCTATATCAGCAAAATTATCCAACAAAATCACTTGTAAATGGCTTGAAGGATGTACCTAGGTTAGTAGAAGGTTGAGGGAGAAATTTAGGCCTAGTCTAGGGTTAGTTTAGGAGCTAGTTAGGGTTAGTTACCTAGGGTTAGTGAAGACCTAGTGGATGTAGGTTAGTTTTCTATTACAAAAGAACTTTGTAGTGGTTGAAAGGGGACACCTCAATGAGGCAAGAGAGCCAAAGTCTCAAGCAACACTTCCCCAAAGAGAGAGACTTAAAACTTGTAAAATCATGTTTTCCAAGGAAATAGTTTTGTTTCTCCAATGCAATAATTAAATGACTAGAGCTCGTAATATTTGGGTTAATGGGGTCATTCAAAGAAAGAAATATAGAAGCTGCCTCCTTGGGGATGTAAATCCTCTTAATCCCCAAGGCAATTTTATTTAGCTAGGGTTTAAGCTAAGAGGGTGTATGCCCTTATACTTCTCTTAGAAAACCCTTGTTTAACCAATAACATGTAGTATAAAATGATGGATACTATGGTGTGGTTTCACTATGGGGGGAATAGTGATGTAAAGTGGTAAGTATGGTAGGGAACGATATGATGGCCCTTTAGGGGAGTTCCTAGTAGAAAACACATCCCCAAGGAAGACCACTTAATAGGGAACAATGTCAACCAAAAAGGTGAAGCAGGTAAAAAGGCATAATGTCCAAGAATATATCATGAAATATAGAGCAATATAAGATACAACATACTCAAATTCCTTAAATATTGAAATGATGCTCACCATAATACTGAATTGTACCTCAGAGAGAAAGGCCCATTGACTTTCATAATCCAATTGATGTGGTGAATGCCATATGAAAATCTAAGACCTCTGTGGTGGTGAGAAGGGTCTCCATCTGTGAAAAATGATACTGCTAGTCATGTAGTTTCTTTGTACTCCATATCTACAACCTGAGGGCCTCAAGAAATAATCTCCTTAGTTTTCTACAAAATGGAGATAACACATATCATCTCCTCAGCCCCTGCATCGATGTTGTGGATATCCATCTGGTGAATGTGGACCTACATTCATCTAAAAGAAATAATCATTAATACATGATACCATAAAAAAAAAATTGCGTTTTTCTTTGCATTTTTCAAACTGAAAAAAAAATAAAAATGGAATATATAAAAATCAATTATCACCGATCTCTCCAAAGGTGGATCCCGACGGAAATTTCATATCTCAGTCCCCTCAGTATTATATAACCTCATAAGGATAGTTATTGATCATGATGATATTTTTTTGCCACTTGTGGAAGAACTCATCGTTGTAGGGGGTTGGCACCCTACCACCTTCTAGTCGTTGGATCACCTCGGTACACTATGACATAGATAGATCACCTAGATCATGTGGATTAATATCTAGTCTCAGGCACAGAGCTGGAACTTTGTTGAAGAAAAAACTACACAATATGGATTCAAACTCAAAGTTCCTCATCCTATCTAGTTTACAATCAGTCAACTAGATTTTCATGTTGGCCAGTAGTGAGGTGCACCAATCGTAAACGGTGGTTCTCAAACACTCCACAACATAGAACATGAGAAGACTCGATTCTTGGTGCAGTCAGGACAATCCTGATATTTGTGTGAGTACTACGAAAATGATCTTCAGACTCGAGTTCTAAATCTCCCTAATAGGGAGTTGGCTCCCCACTTTCTTTGTACCTGCAATGTAGTAGGTGGCGATGTACTCCACCATATTCCTCCCACCTCCAACCCCTCCAGATTTTATATTCACCACCTCACCTCGGTGAGACAACCCTACAATAAAGTAGATATCATCCAATTCAATTCTCGATGGTTTCCCATTGATATTGAATGCTTCACTCTCTAGATCCCAATAGTTTATCAATGTTTGGAGAAATGTCACTTGGGCCCTCATCCATTTTATGGCCCAAAATTTATAGAGCCTACAAATTTGAAAATCTTATTGGGCCCTCAAATCTCTTTCTACTGTAGCATCAAACTCCTCATGCTCCCTTTCCCTCCATTCAATCACCATATTACAGAGGAAACATCAAATTTTGAGTCGTTTTTATCAAAAAACTTTCTCGCGGAGTTGTATGCAGGATACCCTTATGAAAATCACATATAGAGATTTGTATATATGAGCATGATTTTCCTTTCCCACATACATGAGGTCATGTACATGATCCAATGAATTACATCCCATGTACATGAGGTAGTGTATGCAACCCGATGAACTACATCTTGCGTACACCCTAGTTTTCACATTACGACATCTAATTCTCAAAACTTGAGAACCAAATCTTAAAATTAGACCATTGAAATGGAAGAGGATAGGATGTGAACTTACTTGGTCCAAATGGTTTCCAATTCTATCGATCGTATCTCTTAGAATAACTAATAGAATATAGTGGGTAAAATGGCCTAAAAAGCACTATGTGGGTGAAAAAATCAAATGATATGGTAAATTTCTTGTTTTTTACTATTTGTAGAAAGTTTTCATCGAGTTTATATATATTTTACCCTATATTTAATACTTTTAAAAACCATATGGACTAATCGAGCAATAAAAGACCTAGTTTGAAGTGATTTTGTCCAGTTTTTCATGGATTTCCAACATTCTTCAACTCGTTTGTGCCTCTGGAAGGTATTTAACATCACTGGCATATAGGGTAGGTGCTCACCCCACTTTTCATTTTTTCATCATTCTATGACCATAATTCATATGCCCTAGCTATGAACCAAATTTTTAGCGACGTAAAACCTTCTTGCTATTACTAGAATCGTCGTTATTAAATGGTAGAGACTTACCAAACATGGGTACCCTAGTTAGAACACTTTTGTCATTTGGTGCCCATAAATAAGTTACTCCATAGGTATGGGAGTCCATTATAGTCTTGATATGAATTTTCATTGATATTACTCAATCTCATTCTTGATCACTACTTATGGGATTCCTACCGAGTCTTTGTTAAGCTCTTTTCCAACTCCTAAAAAAATGCAAAGATTGTTGAGTAAACTTATCTCTTTCACATTCGTTAAATGGATTTGAAAGGACATCTATTTTGGTATAAGTATAACCCTATTCCAGGCCAAATATACTACTTACGAAAAATGAATACTCTAGTCACCATTTTCTACAAGAGTTCTCTTGGGTATTATTTTATACTTTTTCGGGCCTAGGGGACTAAATCTATGAAAAATGACACTTTTGAGTTAAGTTTTAATTGCATTCCATTATATTTCTTGGATTTTTGAAACTAATGTCGACTGGAGATTTCTCATTATAGGCCTTCTACCCCAACAATTCCCAGCATTAGCCAAACAATTCCTTCTATATATCCTTTGCAACTTGACAATGTTTTTCCTATAGAGGAAACATCCCCTTGAGTGTCCATGTCCCACATGCATTTTCTTGCATTGAGCATAGGTATGTTCCATTGCTTGGAACCAATATTTTACTCACAACACTCATTTCCTCTTCTGTATCATAACATTTATTTGACTATGAAAAAACAAAAAAAGAAGGGCGAGCAAAGAATATTATCTCCTATCGGCAGGAGTAGTGTCTCCTTTGAACATAACAAAAATTCTTGAGTCCATTTCATCCAAGGTTTGATTTTAACATGGCCTTAGGAGTTGAGATTTTTACTTAGAGTCTACTCCTCTGACTGGTTATTCTTCTAGTCCCTATGGAGAGTTTGTTGATTCCTCTTGTGTCAAAAACGTTTGTCAATGATCAATGTTAAGTCTATGCTGCTTGAGTTATTCATTTGTCTCATGCTCTTGTTCAAAGAAAGTTTAAGCCTATGTCGACCATTCATAGGGACTTGTGACTTTGCATGTCATCCATCCCCTTACAAGTAAACCTTAGAATCACATGAATTTGTTGTCCTACCTCACACCCTTGGCCTACTTTCATCATTGGTAGGTGACCTTGAACCCAACAAATGGAATCTCTCCATTGGTCACCGACTGGGGGGCTTCCCTTGTGTTTGATGAAAAGAAATATATTCACACATTCAGATTCATGCAGTGTCTTGGATTCCATTATACCTATTGGTGGCTTCCTCGCCTTTGTCTACAATTTTCATTATTGGATGCTAGTCAGAGGGCCTCTTTCATGTACTACTTGCATATGGTGCACACAAGAGATGCACATGGTCGTTGGTTAATTAACATCCTACTTGTATGGGCTCTGCCTAATCAACAAGCTATTACTTTGTACCTCACGCTGGATGATGAGAGATTCCTTAATGATCTCCTTTCAACAAGTCTCCTTCCATCAACTTTAGCTCATATATTCTGGAATCGATATCTAGAGTCATAATGAGTACCCAGAGGCTTCCAATCATCTGTGTTAGGTTCTCGCACCATCGCAAATTGGGAATACATTAATGTATCATGATCGATGGATTCTTCAAGTGTTCAAAATCAACACCGTTATTCACACTTGTTGAATGTACTTGGTTCCTTGATATATACTTTCATTATCGATGGGTTGTCTCACGATTGTTAACAGTATACCTCAATGACTGATAATCAAACAAAGTCTCATTGTGTTCAACTTCAAATCGTTTATTCACATGATGTAGATTTGCACCTTCGACGAATAGTGTAGATGACCTCTAGTTCATAGTAGAAGGATCACATATCTATTGTTGTCTTTCATTGGAATAGTACCTTTATGACTTCACTGATCATGGAAGATCAAACTGTACTCCATTGTATATATATATATATATATCTTCATTTGATTTTGAGATTGGACTCCACTGTGTATTTTTCATGACTATAACATCCTATGACATATTTCCAATTTGTATTTCCTATTCATGGCCATGGAAAACTATTTTTTATATATCCACATGGATCTGCAGAATAATCCATATTGGAAGCCATGTGTATAGAGTCAATACGAATTGTAATATTCTCATAAATAACTAGTTTTTCCAGATGGGTCCTCATTACTCCACTTCTGGGAATTATAATGTATTTTGGCCATCACGATTGCTCCTTTGACCTCACACATTAGGGGGGATCTGTTATAGAATTTGTTTCCACACTCCATGCATCTTTCTTTGATGACCCTCCATTTCCATCTCTAGACTCAAGATTCCCTTTTTTTGTGCATTCTAGAGTTAAAAATTTGAATTTTTGCACATATATGTGGGCCACATTTATACAACTTGCATATACATAGGTTGCTCCATTAAAAACCATGTACATTGGGTTTTGTGCTCAAAAATTAAAAATATGTCATGTTTCCATGCCATTTCATGAGATCCATGATCCTTGACCTTAAATATACTGGAAACGCTCCAACTCGACCCTTCAATTCCATTTGGAGGGTATAAATTGAGCCATATACAAGCCTTGATAATACACACATCATAGAGAGAAAAGAAACTCTGGAGAAATTTCACTTCATATTGAGTCTGCATCCGTTTGTCCTTGAAAGTCTGAGCTTCTTATGTTCAACCCCCAAGCTCTTCCTATCTTCATAAGGAGAAACTCAATTACTCCTACTACTTGGGATCTTGCCTTTGTGGAGGATTGAAGTGGTGAAGGCCTAGCTGGAGGGACATACTTTCTCGGTTCTGATATGTTCCATTACAAAAGTTTTTCACCTATGTACTTCTATTCATTACATTAATATAAATAATCATTTCTTGATGCATACCCCCTCTTCTCTCCTTGGTGATGTTGACCTCCTGGTCTAGGATCGATCAAGAAATTGAGTCGGATTGACTCTTTGGGTCTCTGCTAGACCAAAAACCCACTTACACAGGTCCTTTTTCGAAATGCGTAGGTCGTATGAGACCCGCGGGACCTCTCTTGAGCATTTTTCAAACCCCAACACCAAATGGACGCTAGCACTTCCCTATATAAGCCCCTTCCTTCTAGTGACCACGACTATGACCACTTGCCTAACTCAAAAGGAATTTCACAATTTCATGTATCGAGTCTTTGCATGTGAGTTACTCTGACTCTCCCAACCTTCAAAATCCTGACAGGGGCCTGGTGCATGCTAGATCCTTCCTTATCCTCCATCCATATGACCCCTCACTATGACCTAGGGCCATACCTTTCGAGCACTTCATGATTTCACATTTTGTAAAGTCTTCTTGCTCATCTTTCTGAAACATGAAATTGCGAGTTCCGCTCACCAGATCAACGGTCCACAATCCTCGTGATCCAACGATCCTGATCTCCTTTTCGTGTATCGAGACTTTGCATTTTGCAAAGTTGGAAGGTTGATCACCTCTCCCTTCCAATCCTCGATATCCATAAATTCATGTGTGCCATATCAATGAATTACAACTCCCCGTGATTTGACGACTCAGATCAACTCTTTGCGAATTGGGACTTCGTGTTTCCCAAAGTTGGAGGATCGTTCACCTCCCTACTCTTGATCCCCGATATCCTAAAATTTTCCCTGGGAAATCAACCATCCATTCTTTCTCCTTGATTGATGAGTATGATCAAATCGTGAACTTGGATTTTGCGAGTTCTTATAACTCTTCCCTTTGACTTCCCTGAGTCGCGAGTCAGCAAAATGTTAAGCTCCCACCACATGTCCTCTCCTCATGGATTTCTAGGATCAAATCGTGAGTTCTCACTTCATGATTTTGTGCCTTGGAGGTTCTCTCTTGTCCTCCTTGCAAATTTTCGAGTTTCGAGTCCTCAAACTCTCGAATATGCTACCACCTGTCCCCCGATGATTTTGGGACTTCGCAACTTCACAAAGTGCACTCTATTGTGCACTTCCAAAGGGTTAAGGCACGTGCACCTTACCTCGATCCAACGACTGTTGGCCCTTGTGCTCAGATATGATGACTCAGATCTAATCTTCTCCTATGCTCGCTTCTCCTGTCTGGACATAATTTCGACGATCCAGATAGCTCCTCTGTAGCTGATCTAACGATAGTTGTCGCTCCTCCTCCTAAGCTTTGGATTTCTTCCCTGAATTGGAATATTTTGATGCTTCGAAGGTCTTGACCTTTGATCTACCTCCTGCGAACCCTGTGACTTTGGGTCTCAACGTCCTCTTTCCCTGTTGAGCTAACATAGTGCTCGGTAAACCTGTGAGTGTCCTCTACTTGACACTTCTCTTATTTTTTAACTCGAAACAGAGTTCATCCTTGTGCACTCCTTTCAATCTCTTGATGCCTTCCTGGTAGATCTCTATAGAACCCTCAATAGTTATGTTCTGTGCTTCCTCTGCACAAACTTTCATCCATAGTTTTCAATAACTCTAAGGCTTCTTGAGTTTGCGAATTCTTCTGTTGTGCCCTCCTAACAAGTTGTAGTGTTACTTTTCGCATCCCAGAGCTTACTCGCGCTCTGATACCAAATAGTAGTGAACCCTTTTCACTATCGAGGCTTTCAAACCTCTCGCTAACCAATCTGTACATGGACTTTTACATGAAACATACAGAATTGTATAATCACATGTGTAACAGCAAAGAAATACATTTTAATTCTCAGATTAAACATATAGTTACTGTTATAATTAGACAATACATAACTTTCAACAATGATTCATTTACACAACGGAAAACATGATAACAGATCCAATACAGTCATGATAAAATGTGGTAAAAATATAATTAAAAACTTATCTTGTGACAGTGGAGAAATCCATCAACCAAATGCAGGCCTTCCACGAACCTCCCAGCTATATACCGCACTGCTCCTTAACTCAACAGTGGGTCACCCCTGACCTAGGACTGAGCTCCACCACAAGGCAAGGAATCCAGACTCAGGCTGAGGTTACAGGGAATTCAGTCACACACAACCACTAGGAAGAATGCTCTCCCAGGAATCTCCCACGCTCACTACCCATAGACCCTCATTCCCGACATGCCTGTTCCACCCCAGGAGAGTGCACCTTCTCTGTCACCTGGACATTCCTTCGACTGCCAGTCTCCCTTACCTTGGGTTACAGGAACAGACCAGACTGGAAGTCTCCAGTCTCTATGGCAACTACAGGGTTCCTTCCAGGAGCTCTCTCCTTCCTCTGTGCACTCTCTCACCTGGAGGGAGTCGCTCACAGGCCAACAAGCCTCACGTGGTCCAGAACTGTGTGCCACAACAAACACAGGGAAAACAGACACAGGCTT
This sequence comes from Picea sitchensis, assembly GCA_010110895.2. Taxonomy (NCBI): domain Eukaryota; kingdom Viridiplantae; phylum Streptophyta; class Pinopsida; order Pinales; family Pinaceae; genus Picea; species Picea sitchensis. The sequence continues at coordinate 141,014 of SNQJ01S0021467.1, read as the reverse complement.
CCCAAAAATGGTTTAGTAGTCACAGGATGTTCTCATGGTCATAATTTCAAAACAGGGCTCCACGCACAAGCTCGCTCAACTTTTCCTGGGCAAACAGAGACTCTTCCTCGAAATTGACATGGACATTTCATTCAGGGAATGCACACACTAGTTTTCTCTCACAGACAGACTCCACGGCTCTGAACAAGGGTAAACACACATTCTTTAACACCCAACACAGACTTCCTCTCTGTAAAAGACATACACGAGGTCTCTTGAAGACTGGCTCGTATGACTCCTGCTCCGGACAGTCGGGTCGAATGGAATGCGAGAGATCCCCCCCCCACGGTTGTTCCTTTCTGTTTTATCTGCATGCGTCAGGGTGGACATTTTTCACCCTGGGAATTGCATGCATTCCATCCACATGCCTCCCTGTAGACGCCTTTCCTTTTTGCTAGGAACTTAGGATTAAATAATATGCACATGGCTCTTTAGGAAATAATATTAAAATATTATTCTAGGCCTAAGCCCCCCTAGGCTTAGCCCCTAGGCTCAACACTCAGCCCCTTTTCCACATTCTATCCTCTAGTTCCTTTCCCACTCTATGGACGCTCAGTCCCCCTTCACTCATTCATCGTGGTCGGTCTGCACCTGGCGGTGTATATATATATTTTTTATTATTTTGCATACATACAAGTACAACAGAAAGCTCCTGGCCTTCACACACTTAGGATTTCTAGACTAACAAACACACAAGCCTTCC
>SNQJ01S0021467.1:106410-128928 GCA_010110895.2 Picea sitchensis | reverse complement strand
AATTACTGTTGCATACTATGGCTGTTTAATTATAGCAGTAGCTTATATATTTTACTCTGATATTTAAGCGTGTTTAATTGTGTTAAATGCATGTGCTTATAATGTCTGTACGAATTATGTAAAATTCCATGTATAGAATGGTAACTGAGAGGTTGGAAAACCTCGGTAGTGAAAAGGTACACTACATTTGGCTTCGAGAAGATACAACTTGTTGTGATTCTTTAGCTCTTTTAGTAGCCTCCACCCAAATTTTAGGCCGAGCCATGAGGACATGGGCCCGAATCTCATCCTTGAGGCCACTGATAAAACACTCTCAGAAAAAGGCATCAGACATGCCCTCTGTTCTAAAATCCAGGCGCTCAAAGGAAGCTATAAAGTCTTCCACTGTTCCTAGTTGTTTCAACTTTGTCAAAGAACCAAAATGGTTGGTGTCAGTGTCAAAGCGTTCATAAATCTCTGCCACAAAGTGTGTCCAAGAAATATACCCTTGATGAGAAGTTTTTCTCCATTTCCACCATTGCCGACATTCTTGATCTAGATGGAGAACACCATACCGGAGTTTGGCCAAGTCATCTGTAATGCCATATAAAGAGAAATGATGTTCCATTTGGGTTACCCAACCAGTGGGGTCTGAGCCATCAAATTTGGTCACATCCACCTACAAAAGGCGTAGGTCACGTTGAAAGTGATGGTTCTGAAAGTTATGGGAATGGGAGGAATGGTCACCTTCAGTATGTGGAGGTGAAGAAGAGGAAGGGTTATTTGTAGGGATATGCAGTTTGGTGTAGAGTGCCAAAAATACAGATTCAAGTTGGGTGGTGAGGTCTTGCTTGATTTCCTCCATTGAGGACTGCATGGTTGTATTGATGGAGGAAACATTGGCACTGAGTTGTTTCACTTCTTGTTGGGTCTCGATGAGACCAGATTGCAAGGTGTTGAAGTGAGCTTCCAAGTCTTGTCTATGGTTATGGGCCATGAGGATGGGGGAACTGAAAAGGGGTGGGTGCGGTCAAAAATTGTGCTGAAAAATGGTATGGATGAATGTGATAAGGGAGAAGAGATGAATCTAATGGAATAGGTCTCAAATAATGGTGAAAAAATTTCTAGACTTTTTTTTTACACCTGTAGAGTTATACTCCGGTCTGAATAATACTGCAGTGATGAATTTCCCAAATGTTTAACCAAGAAGAAATGTGTAGTGATTTGGCAACCCGAACACAGTTGTGCGGCAATAGATCTTGTCTGTTTTAATTTGTTTATGATTCTATCCCCAAGGGTTAGGTATTCAAGGGTTCTACAGACAAGGCTTTGCCCTGTGCTATAGCTCTTTGATATATGTGCAGTGTCCAACAGTAGTACTCGACCTAATATCTCAGAGAACTAACTAAGGAGGATAGACCATAACCTTAGCCATACTATTTGACTACCCAGGTACTAGAGAGTATCTTCCCAAGTGTTGTTATTGATGACACTATAGAAATCAGGCGAGTGATCGGTTTATCTAAAGAGGGCTTCAGGTAATCTAGGCCGATCCGTACACAGGTGCTGTCTGATGCGCTACCACTCGAATTGTACCAACAGGGGTTACAAGGGTGGCCAACAGATGTGTGCTTAAGTACCACTTGTATTTCTTGCATGTATGAATCCCTCAACCATGGGTTTATGCATGTAATGACAGATCTTTGTGGCTTAAAGACGTCGGAATATGTCTCTACCCTGAAAAAATTTAACCCACACTTTCTACCTAGGAAAGTGCTCTGATACCACTTGTAGTATACCAGATATAAAAATTATGCAGAACATAAATAAAATGCTAGAAATGCTAGAATAACAACAATATAACCAGAACAATCACCACAATAGAAATGAAATGATATAAGAACAACAACAGAAATAGCACTTTGATTCTGAAAGCAATGTTCACAGTCCTCTTCGAGGGGGAAACCTCCAGTTGAGCAACACTCTATTACAATAATATCCAAGCTAGGGTTCTCATACCCTCGACTCCTATTTATACTAAATATGTCTATTAACAGAAGCATCTAGAGGAAGATCCTTCTAGAAGAGGAAGCTTCTATTAGGTCTTCTTACATCTGCCTTATTCTATTTTATTGAAATGCCTTATTAATATTGACCTTTATTACATCTGAATATATTGTTCTACCTATGTGTGGGTTAGGACCCTAACAGACAACTACATGGAACAAGAGGAATGGAATGATCATGGAAACCATGAGAAGGTGGAATTCCATTGGGGGTTTGAAACATAACTTGGTGTTGGGAGAGGATAAATTGGAGGTTGGTATGTACAGAGGGTGTCTCAACCACCTGAATGGCATGAAGTTGAGAAAAAATGCCAGTCTGACCTTTTCTGAGGAGATTTTCCATTCAGTGGGAACTGATGATCTCTGGTGACCCTACTGTGATGCCTTGGAACTGGTGTTGTTGTCCCTCTTGCTGGAATTGCATGGTTAATTTTTGGAAATCCATGATAATAGGGACAAGAGTGCGTAACCATTTTTCTCTAGTACAATTTCACAACCACCCATGTCAATAGAAAAACATATGAGATTTCAGGTAATATTAATGAATTTGGAGGTACACATTTTCACAATGCCCTCAACATTTCATGGAATCCCCATTGGAAATCATGATTTAGAAATTAATAACTTGAAGGATATAACAATTGACTTGTTGGGAAATTCGGCGATGAATAAAATTATGGGCGTTGTTGTTGTCAAATAAAATGATGACTTTCCGATCCTTAATGTAGCCAATTAATTTGAGGGTTTGGGGAGTAGAGAAACCTGTGAGTGCAATGAGATAAATGATTGGTTCAACTTCTGACAGATCAGAGGGTGGACGAAGACCCTCTAGTGGGGCTAGCTCGGGTAGATGAGATACATCTTCCTCTTCTTCAGAAACATCCTCAGACATAGCCATACAAATCTTTTGTTCATTACACTTGTGCCCCAGAAAATACTTGTCATCACAATTATAACAAAGACCCTTAATTTGGCATTCATCCATTTCATCCCGAGTCAATTTATGAATCTTGAGGGGAGCGGTAATAGTGGCGGGAAGGGGGGGTTTAGGGAGAGGAATAAAGGGTGGTTTTCGGGTTTGGGAGGAGACAACTTATTGTGCTTCCTTGGACTGTTTTGTAGCCTCCAACCAAGTCTAGGGGTGAGACATGATGACATGGACATGTATTTCATCCTTGAGGTCTCTAATAAAGCATTCCAAAAAAAAAGCATATGTCATGCCCTCTGTTATGAGATCTAATTTCTCAAAGGAAGTGATAAAATCTTTCAATGGGCCAATTTTCTTCAACTTGGTCAAAGGACCTAAATGATGGGTGTCAGTGTCAAAGAAGTCATAGAGTTTTGCAACAAACTATGTCCAAGACACATACCCTTCAAGTGCCTTTTTACGCCATTTCCACAATTTCCATCGTTCAAGATCCAAATGGAGAACACCATAATGGAGTTTGGCCTACTCATTGGTAATGCCATGCAAAGAGAAGTAATCTTCCATTTGTGAGACCCAGCCTGTTGGATTTGAGCCATCAATTTTGTTCACATACACTCTAGGAAGGAGTAGATCACCCTGAAAGTGATGGGATGGAAAAGTCCAGGAATTGGGGGAAGTCTCACCTTTTGGTTGCAAAGGTTGGTCAAATGAGGTAAGGTCTCTAGGAATATTCAGCTTGGTGCAGAGCTGGGAGACCAAGGATTCAAGTTGGGCAGAGAGGTCATGTTTCAAGGTTTCCATTTTGGCATCTATGGTGGAATTAATTTTGGCATTGATGGTGGTAACATTAGCACCGAGTTTCCACACTTCCTGCTGTGTCTTAGAGAAAGAAGATGACAAGGTATTGAAGCCTGATTCAATTTCTTGGCTATGGGTGTGGGCCATGGTGAAAGGGGGAACATGAAAGAGGTGTGTGGGACCATAGAGAAAATGGGGTTATGGGTGAATGGTGTCACAATGATCAGGGTGAAGAGGGGAATCCAATGGGGTAGGTCCCAAATAAAGGGGGCGAAAGGGGGTTGGGACCACAGAGAGAAATGTTTTTTGAAAAAAGATAGCTATGACTGTGATAAGAATGAAAAGAGGAAGGCAATGGGATAGGTTATACTTTGATCTGAAGAATACTGCAGTAGCGAAATGTAAAAATTCTTAAGAAGAAGAAATGTGTAGTAATTTCACAATCCGAATGTAGGGGGTAAGTTTGCACGATAATAGAACTTGTTTGTTCCTTTTTTTCTTTTTATGTGCCAAGCGTTAGGGTGTTGAGGGTTTATATAGATAATGTTTTTCCCTGTGCCATAACTCTTTGATATACATGCAGGGTCGAACAATAGTACTCGGCCCACCATCTCATGGCACCAACTAAGGAGGCTAGAACATACCCTTAGTTGTACTACCCGATTACCCAAGTAGTAGAGAGTATCTTCCCGAGTGTTGTTCACGGTGGCACTATAGCAGTCAGGTGCCTGATCAGTTGATCTACAGAGGGTTTCAGGATACCTAGGTCGGTTCATATACATGTGTTGTCTGATGTGCTACCACTCGAAGGGGTAGTAACATGGGTTACAAGGGTGTCCAACAATGTGATATTAAGTACCTCTTGTATTTCCTACATGTATGTTTCCCCGACTATGGATTTATGCACTAAACAACAAATTTCTATAGTTTTAAGATGCTAGAATAGGTCACCACCCTGAAAAAATTTAACCCACAATTTTCTGCTAAGGAAAGTTGTCTAATGCCACTTGTAAGGTACCAACTATATTATAATAGCATAAAACAAAAATATTGCATATAATAACAATGGAAAAACACAATATATGAAACCACAACACCAAAATAATACCTTTATTGATAGGAAACAATGTTCACTTGCCTCTTCAAGGGGGAAACCTCCAACAAAGCAACGTTCTATTGAAACAATTCTCAAGACAAAAAATTCTCATGCCCTCGACTCCTATTTATACTAAATCCATCTACCAAAAGAACAATCTAGAGGAAGATCTTTCTAGAAGAGGAAGCTTCTATTTGGTCTTCTTACATTTGACTTATTCTTCCTTATTACTTGGCCTTATTAATATCATCCTTTATTACATGGAAAATATATTATTCTAACTACATGAGGGGTTAGGGAGGTTAGGTACCTAACAATGTCAAAGCGGTGTCTTATATGTAAATTCATAGTGTCTTATTAGCATCGTAATGATACATTTTATAAAAATATATGTGATAAATTGTTGTCATATTTACACACAATTGCAATGTCATTCTTCTAGGAAGTTCCAACTTATCATTGAAAATAGTGAATTTTGTAGAACCTAATGTGAGGAATCATGGTAACAATTTGGAAATCATACATCCTCCCTATAACCCATCTCTTATCTTCAAATTGCAAGTTGATACACTACAATTAATCAGAAAACAACCACCATTCAAGATGTTGCTAAGTACCTAGTGTTATGATAGACCACTTAGCTTAGATTCATAAAAAAGACTTCTTCCTTGATATCTTGTTTGGTTTTGGTGATATTTATAATACCTTCATATCCTCAACTCACAATATTTCAGTTCCCCAAGGATTTATTCCTGCCCAGAACGCCAATTTTGACCCATCAATATCTCTACTCTTCCACTTACTAGTTGGCTTAATACATTAGTATTGAAATATTTCACTTCCATTCAGATTGAAATTAGTAGACTTTTCTTATTTCTAACCATATAATAATAAAAAAACCCACCATTAACATAATTTCCCATCAAGCAAGGGATCTAACTCGAGCCCAACCACTCGCTTTTTTTGTATCTCAATGTTGCAAGAGTGATGCTCTCTTCAATTAGTAAACACCCACCAAAATTTAGGATTCAGTTGGTAAGATCCCACTTCTAGATTGGTTCAAGAGGTATGTAATTTATGTAGCCTCGAGTATTAGCTCAGATGGATAATAATAAGAAATATTAGTGTTATATTGAACATGTCAGATAAGCACCTAGTATTGTGATATACCACCTAGACTAGATTCATGCTAAAGAATTATTCCCTATCAAATTATTTGAATTTGGTGGGATTGATAAGACCTTCATATCCTCAAATCATAACCTTTCAATTCCCCAAGGATTCAGGTCTACCTAGAACACATTTTTTATCCATCGGTGTCTCTACTATATTCCGCTTCCTAGCTGACTTAATCCATTAGTATTGTAATCTTCGACTTCCTTGCAATATGGATTTAAACTTTTCTTATGTTCAACCATGGGAAAAGTAAGGGATATATTGAATGTTCTTTTAGAGGAATTACTCTGGTTTCACATCCTCTCAAATCTTCCTTTGAGAGACACAATACATTGTTCTTTTCTCTCTTAGAGATGGCGATTCCTTTGGACTTTACTATCCCCTCTTGATTTATCCCATGGTTTTTATTTATTTTAGTATCTCTTGAGAAGAAAAATAAATAATACCAAGAATTGATAACATCCTTTTCTTCCATTCTTCTAAACTTGAATTCTTTAGTATTTCACTGGATAGGTTTTCAGATAAGGAGTGCTATGAAAGAAATATTTGCAAATTGATCAAGAAATGGATTCAATATGTAACTTCAAAAATAGTAAAAAAAATACTCTTGTAGGCATAACTTATGAAGGTGAAGATATAGATGAAGATGAACATGAAGGTAGTCCAAGAGATGTTCTAGAATCTATATTTTTAGTTGATTGTCTCCCATGTTTGTAGCTCAAGTGATTTAATATTACAAAGCTACCCACTCATTTCAATGGTTTCAAATACATTATAAGCTTATATCTATCTTTTATTGACATGAGTATCACATAATTGAGAAAGTAGTAGAAAAATCCCCTCTTTTTAAAACATTGATGGTCGTCATTTGTAGAGGGTTGAGAATTTTGAAAATCTTTGTAGTCAATCCCAATTTTTTACAACCTTTTAGTTTATATAGAAATAAGGTCGAGGAGGTAGTTGAATTTGAAAATCAAGTAGAAGAAGATAAAATGGTAGATAATCTAAGGATTAAATAAGGTTATATAATTTGTTTTTCTATGCTTGACTAGGAGGGGAGCTGTGGGATTTGGAAGTCAAGCCAAGAAAGGTTTTATTTTTCTTATTGTTTATATATTTCAAAGTAGAAATAATTTTGGGAATAATTATGGAATTTGTGCCTCGTATGTAGTTTATATGATCAATTAGTTCACTATCATTGTGCTATTCATGTTATTGAGTCTTGTGATTGGAACCATTTTTGTTACTTCTAGAATGCACCAAAACAACAACACCAATAGGGATATTAGAATAAACCCATCTATGAAATATAGACTAAGCACCTTTAATTTATCTAGAGATAAGGTCTAGGAGGTAGTCAAGTTTGAAAACTAGGAAGAAAAAGAGAAAATTGTGGATAATATAGTAGGAGTAGAAGAGAAAACATTGGAAAAAATGGTAGAAGAAACGAAATCAAAATTAGAGGCCATATAATTTTTTCTCTTTCCGTGGATATAATTCTTCCATATCATCTTATTTTTGAAGTTTCGTGTTTTTGATAAGACAATCTCATAGACATATCTAAAAATATGGACTTATTTTCTCTTATGTTCATCCATCTTGTCTTCATCATGGCCTTTGGATTTATCACCACCCTTCTTACCATCATCCCCTCGTCCCTTTTCATTTTCTCTGCCATATTTCTTCTCCTCACAACCATGATTAAAATATTGAATATCATAAGTAAAATGAAAAACCATTTCTAATCGACATTTTTGTCTACTATAGAATAATCTAGTATTCATTAAGATTCTAAACTTGTATAGACAAAAGCTAATTTCCACCATTTCTAGAAAAAATGGTAGAAATATAGAAAAAATGATGAAATCATTCCAACTAATGCAATACAATGCTACATTCCAAAATACCTTCTACAAGGGATACCATTTGGAGGTATCATATTCATATATCTTGGAGCTTAAAAACAAATTAGGATTTATCATTTTCGTTAAGTAGTATTGTTAGTTGCTTGGAAAACTAAATTATTCATAACATATTCCCTTCTGGAGTAATGGAGCCTTCCCAACCATTAAATAAAGGAAGGTAACACCATCTGACTAGATATTGAATTTGTAACCTTGGTGTGAAGATATCAGATATAACACCTATAGGCATAGTTTCTCCATTTTTTTTCCAGTCATCATCATATTGATGTCATGTTTTTCAATGTGGAAGCCAAAAATATCACAAATAATATAAACCCTTCACATCATGGTCAATTTTCACTCCCTTATATAATTCTGCAAATTTTTATTATCTTTATCATCACCCACTAAGTTTGAAATTGTTACACTTATTTTGACAACAAAACCTTAATACTAGGCATGTGCCCTCTCCTTCAACCAAACAACATAGATGCTGAATTGACAAGGAATTCGAGAGCTACTCATGTAGTAAATTGTTATTATTTTGAACATGAGATACTTAATATTTTAATTAATCATTCTCTATATGGTGCCAACAGGTCTTCTCCAAGAAGACTAAATTTGATATTGAGGTAACTATATGCATTTGGATTAGGCTTGTCCACTTTATTAATAGTCATGCAATTATCATCACTTGCATTTATAGATGATACAAGTTCATTGATATTAGTTGAAGGGATGATTTAGGTTTCACTAAATCCTTTCCCTTGCAACAAAAGGATTAATAATCATGGAGTCTACACTCATTGAACCTGTAACATAGCACTTGCATTCGTGAGATATTAAAGAATACCTCTAATTTCACTAGATATTGATAAATACCTCCAAAATACTTTTTTTGTACTTGCCTTTTCCAATAAAACAAACACCGCTTTTTATATCCCCCAATACCTATAAACTCCCCTCACCACAAATCCCCCCCATCCCAATATCTATAATATATTGACTCTATTTTTCACAATTAAAAAAAACCCTTTGTGAATGAACGTGATAAGATATTGGTCAACAAGGTGAAACCCCCATGTGAAGAATCAACTCTTACAACTGAAAATACATAAAACTAACCAAAACTATGATTAAGAATACATACAAAGGTGGCCACTTTTTTCTCATCATTAATCATATAACTCCAAGAATGCTATAGAACTACCAAATGTAAGAAGGATACATGAAATTTCTTGAAATTTAAATATTTATACCATTAAAAGTCTATGGTGGAGCATATCTCACCACCCATCCATTAACACACTTATATAATAATCTGTACAACAAGACTTATACCTTACATGGGAACTAAACTAAAAAACTTCAACAATTAAACAAGGATGAAAAAAGCATAAATGACTATAAGGTTCTAAACATACAAATCTTTTGCATATGAAAATATCATTTAATTACTAGAACCATCTCCAAGATTTTGAAGGACACCCATATAACCAAGATTGACATATGATATGAACTTCACCCTTTCATGGAGCATATAAGTACTTACTAGCTTAACATCTCATTTGAAGGGATTTTCTTCCTTTAGAGGTGTATTTCATGTCTAATATTAGCAGTAAATCCTATACGTCCCTATTCAATTCTTCATCGGACCTGAAAACTTCATTGTCAACAACAACTAAATTACTCGTAGAAGAAGAAGAAGATGGCTTAGATTGTCATTATGAGGCCCATGGTTTTCTCTGTTGAAGAAGACTTGTGAGGAGGAAAATCGATATCTACATTAATGTAATAATAGAGTGAGTGGTTATTTTAGGTTCATAATGACTTATGAGACACTAAAAGGGTATTAATTATAAGTTAGTTTACTTGGATCTGATTAACGATGATTACATTGTTTTGGTTTTCTTATTGGTTAGGCCCTGTGAACTAGGTTAGGGTTAGCATAGATAATTGATTTTCAGATTAATAGTATTATTTAGCCCACTATAACCCTAAATATATGTTCATGATAGCCATTGGGACTAGAGTTCCCAATATGATATTGTTGGTACATAATCAAATTCAATCCTACCTTGTTTGGCTTGTTTTGAGTTCTTAGTCATTTGACCTTTGGGGAGTGTTTTGAATATGTGTTATATTCTTTACATATGGACTCCACTAGGTGAAAATCCAATAATTTCACTAATGGGGGATCCATGGTGGCTATAATTCTTTATAGGGAAGGGTGTTAGCCTCGACTCACTAGGGTTCACGGTAGTGCCCCAATTTTTTGTTTGGTTCCATTTTTGGCCCTTTTGTGCTTTTTTGGCCAATGGTTTTTCAACCCATTGTAATTTAATCCTAGTTAATGTATTAGGGTTGTAATATAATTTGGGTTAAAAAATTAGTGTTTTGGATGATGTGGAATACCTGAATATTGTATTGTGAACAATCAAGTTCATACAATGAAGAGGATAGAGGTGTAGATCTAAGTTAGGTTCATTTTCCTGATTAAGGGTTTTCAGGATAAAGCTTTGTGTACTATGTGTGTGCCATTGTTGTTATTTCTATTTTTCTTGATAATTTGTATACATTTGTTCACTTGCATAGGTTTAACACTTACATTTGACATTAGACAAACGTTATTGGCTTAAAGGAGATGTCTTTGTTGCTAGATTTTATCTCATTCTTGATAAAGCATGCTTATCTTGGGTTTGTGATAAACTTGGTTTCAATGAGAGATCTACAACAATGATTCTTTTGTGAAAGAGAATGGTGAGAAATTCAATAATCAAGATTAAGAAATTTAACAGTTAGAAATTTGAACTATGGAAGCTCAAGATAGAGGACCTTCTTATAAATGAAGAATAATGGATCACTATAAATCTTGGTACTATACCTACATGTATGGTAGTGACAGACTAGATTAATTTGGATAGGAAGGCTAAGAGTATGATCTAGTTATTCCTTTTAGATTTAGTGTTATTGAATGTCTTAGGAGAAGCTACAACCAAGGTGTTATGGGATAAGTTAAGGATTATTTATCAATCTAATGCCCTGGTAAACAAACTTTTCCTTCGAAGGAAGTTGTACCTTCTAAAGATGAATGGCATGATTTTATGATAGAGCATCTCAATGCCTTCAACATCTTGGTAAAGGAGATAGATAATGCATGCTAATTGATCAATCAAGCACCTTCATCAACACTAGTTGATAAGACTCTTCATGAGGCATGGACTGTAATAAACCCTCTCTTTAACATCTTAGAGTTTTTTATTGTGATGCTTATGTGAATTCTCCAATGGAGAAAAGGAGAGAGTTGGATAATAAAGTAGAGAAATGTGTCTTCATTGGTTATAAATATGGATTAAAATGCTACAAGATTTGGAATCTAGTAATAAGGAAGACTATTTATAGTTGTGATGTGATCTTTAGAGAAGTTAAAAGTACTCCTAAGAATGGAGATGAACTGAGAGAAATAGAACCAGAGAAAATAGAGCTTGAGTTGGAGAATGGAGAATATGACTCAATACATGAAGAAGAGTCAGATGAATCATATGATGAGGAGGAATCATATACGTCAGTCATGAGGGGATCTATTCATGTAATAAGGAAAACAAAAAGGTATAGTCCATGTGATTTTTGTTTTGCCTTTGTTTTATCTGCTATTGAAGATGATTCTAAAACTATTATAGAGGCAACTGATTTAGAGGAGCGTAAACTCTCGAAGAAGGCCATGGTAGAAGAAATTTAGGTCATGTGGGATGTGTCTCCCTAATTTGATTTGTACCTATAAATGATTCAAACTTGGATTTGTCATTTGAAGGCAAGACCCATTGTCCTTGATTCTGTAATGACCCTGTTGTTATGATGACAAAAGTGACATACAACATGTAATTTTTATTTATTTATATTTTAATGCTGCGTTAGGAAACATACATCACAATTTGATAATGACATCATTGAAAAAAGTACAAAATATAAATGAAACAACATTAACGCATTAACAACAATCACGAAGCAAAGCCAACACATCATTGTCGTGAATGAAAAACACATATCGACGCAATATCACAATAAATAGCAACCCATAATCAATGCGTGTATACAATTAATCTTGACACGTATACAGTACGACTCAATTGCTCAAATCTTATCATAGGGACAATCATCAGATAGACTCAGATTAAATATTAGCCAGATTAAATATTTTCCAGAGACAATCACATTAAGAATATATTAGTTTTTTGGGAATCACATTTTTATTAGTTTGTTGGGAAATGTTACAACAAAATCTAGCACCCACAAAAGCATAAAGTCCCAAGCACCAAGGTGATAGCTTTGTGTAACTTAGGAAGGCTGACCACTATCACTTTAGTAGCTCTTCTATACACTTTAGGTTGGCTCTTCTACAACACAAGGGGGGGTTCCCTCAAGTAGGATTGCTAAGGCTATGGAGTGGAGGCTCAAGAAGAAGGTTGAAGAGTAAGCCTTAAAAAAACAAAGGGTGTAGTAGTGTATAAGGAAGGAAATGGAAATGGGGAAAATGATATGGGAGAGCAAGGAGAGAAAGAAGAGCGGAACAAGAAAATGAAATGATGTGATTAGTGCCTATTAATTTATGGGCTAATGGAGTCATGAAATATTGCATGAACGAAAGAACTAATTTGTCACAATCAACTACCGTGGTGTAGGCTATATGGTATAAAGGGTTAATTTGACACATTCAACCATATAAAGGATGAGTGATACATTCATCATTTAGGTGTGTACTTAAGGTAAAATGAACTAATTTGATACAATTTATCCTTAAGTGCTCACTAAAAATTAATGTGTGGAAACTTAATCTTAGGGCGCTAGGGGTGGCACTCATCAAAGAAAAAGAAGGTGCTTCTATATTTAGTTGAATTATAATTCCATTTCCTAACTAGTTTGTTAGACGAAGGGAAATAAAACATAATTATAACAACAAGGGAAAATAAGAGGGAGAACTTCCTCACATTGCATTACTCCTAATTGAAAAATATTTCATTAATAGGCCTTCAAATTAGAATGATGGCAAGAGGTTTCCAACACATAAATCAAAACAATTTAAGAGCATAACCATAACCATGCAACAAAGTATATGCAACACCTCACTTCTTCATTAATCTTCAAGTGTTTTATATACAAGGGAGCTTCATCAACCTTCAATTCCAAGCTCCTACAATTTCCTATCACTTCTCACTCCAAATCCATAATCACCCAATTACCAAATGACATGGAGTGGAATCTCCTTTTTATGAAGGTAACTACATCTCTCTCACAGTAAAATACAATATCCTCTAACTAACTCCATGGAAATTTAAAGAAATAATAAAATAATGGAGTAGTTAGACTCATCCCAATAATGTCTGCATGCATGAAAGACAGAACACAACACTTATACATTTGTATGTTAGTTGTTGGCACAGGGTAAGACCCAGGGTTCAATGCTTCAACAACAGACCAACAAAACCCTAACTACCAGCCCTTTCGGCAACACCTGTGAAGAAGATGAAGTCTCACCTGAGGTAGAGGCAGGGGGGGGGCTGGAGGACTTATGTGTCTACAACCTAGCTAGGACACAGATCTGTGATTATCACGCTTACTAGAGAACTTAGCCAACAATATGCATTAGGTTATGATTCTCATTCACATCACAGATCAAACCCTTATTACAAATCATCGCAGTAGTAATCATGATTAAGAACATCTAATCATTTAGCACATAACATCAGCTCAGATCCAACATTCATTCATATTATTAAGCACTAAGCATCAATGGATCTATCTATCATGCATCAAGAAGTGCACTAAGCCGATAAATACATAAACAACATGAACAAAATTGCACAAAGCACATCAACACAGGATATATGTGGTTCACCATAGTGTGGGGCTACGTCCACCAATATTCTTCTTATTCTTTATTAGTCTTCAAGCTTCTTACATTCTTCTGCTCATGTGCACAAAGCCACAGAGCCAACTCTGCAAAAGACAGGAGATATGCGCGCACCTCGCCAGATCCTCCTTCCTTGGATTAGGTCAGGGCACAAAGCCGAATCCTTAATAGCATAGAGCCTTACACACAATGTCTGTGCACAAAGAAAATTACATTCTCTTGCACTAAGCCAACCAGATCTAGAAATTTACATATTCTTTCATGAAGCCAACTTGGACAGACTTTGCACTTAGCTAATTTAGACTGACTTCTCTCTAAGTCCTATCTACTCATTTATACATTACAAAAGAGGCCTAATCATGGGTAAACCCATGAGACGACATCCCTTAACCCCTTACATAAACCATAATAACCCAAAAAGTTTGCAAAATAGGTGAGATCCCGCGATCTCTGCTCTGCCTAGGTTCTCCATCTTCAACCAGCATGTCGAAGTCCCAAAAATGGTCAAACATGACCAATGTTTCCTCAAAACTTGGTCAATGGACATCAGGCCCCCAACACTCACCTGTGACTCATCCCGAGTCACTTAGATCTAGAAAACTTTGCATCAAAGGCCTCAAGCTTAGCTCAAGTTGGCTCAACTTGTTGCTTCACCAAAGCCTCCTGCTTGACGAACTCCTGAAGTACTTTCTCGGTTACAGGCCCTTCTAGACATTGTTCCACTGTCACAACTACTTTTTCCAGCTATGAGCCTTGTCCTTCAATCTCTTCAAACAACGTGCAGGCTTCATCCTGCATCAGTTGGAGCCTCTATGTCACTTCCATGACTTTTCTCTGGATAACAGTAACCTTCTTCTGAACTATACACTGTTCCAGTGATTGTTTCATCTTCTCGACTATAGTAAGAAGCTTCATCTGTGCTTGCACAGTGGATGCCTATTGCTTCACCTCCTGGAGTTGTGATTCCAATTTCCTTAGCTATGGATCTTCTGCAAGGCACTCATAGGTCTGCACACTTCAATGCCTTAATTTTTTACACTTTGAGACCAATGCCTTGATTCTTTCTACTACATTCCTGGTAGCTTCTTCCCTTTGATCACACACTTCTTTCAGAGTGCTTGGCACTGCTTGTATCTGTAACTCCATTAATCTTGCTTGAAGCTATTGAATAGCTTCGATGAGCTTCACTACTTTCATATCAGTTGACTTTGGTTCCTCTTGTGCCAGGCCTGGAATAGAGAGAAGTGCTCTAGTGACTTCCTCTTTAACCAAAGTCTACTCTATGAGCAGCTGGTCCTTTGCTTCCTGTATCTTTGCATTGTTCTGTTCGAACTCCACTCGAATTTCAATTTTCCCCTTCTATGCAACTCGAAGTTTCTCTAGGGCATCCTCCTTTTCTTGCCTCAAAGTCTCTGTGGCCTGCTCCTTTACTTATTTTACTCTACAAATTTGAGACTCTGTGGCATCTTCTAGCCTTCATAGTTGGGTGGGCTCATCCCCCAATTCTTCAATTTCCGTCGACGAAGGCGCAGTAGGCATTGCATGGATTGAGTGGATAGATTGTTGTATGTATTTGAGATTCTTCTCTAATCTGTCATACAATGTTTCTTGCTTCAAAGGATATCCTTCGAGGCATCTTCCATAGTTGCGATGATGAGATCGACATCATCCACTGTGAGCACATTCTTCGACTGAGGCTTATTGGCTTAGGCCTTCTTTCTTGCCGAAGATTTCTCCAGGGAGTTTGATCCATATTTTATGAGAAAAAAGAAATGACTACAGATTATTAATAGGTGCTTAACACAAAATAATAGAGATACAGTAAAACTGGTTTTCTATTCAATAAGGAAATAAGCTGAAACTGTAAAATGCAGCGGAAACAAGCTTGCTGGAATGGTGGTGGCTTATCTCTGAGAAGAGATGTGATGGCTGCGCCCATTCAAAAGAAAATGATTACAATGAGGCTTTGAAGGCCTTATTACAATAAACAGGAATTCAAAAAATCCTATACATCCAAAAACCTAACCCTAGGATATGAAGTGCCAAAAGTCATGTGGGCCCCGTCTGGGTAAGTTAGTACATCAACTTCTCGTGGTCATAACTTTTGCATACGATCGTCGTTTTAGGTGTATGATAGCCCGTTGGAAAGGTATCGTCGAGAATATTATTTTTAGGGGATCAATCATGAATTTATCTATCATTTATAAGCTTAATCCCAAAAAACCTGCATTTAGTCCCTCAAAATGGGCCCGGAAGTTAAAATTGCTAAAAAGAGTAAATTGCCAAAATTACCAGAAAACTGTTTTGAGCTAGTTGGAAAAGGTGGGTGGCCACCAATATCCACCTGAATCAATCCTCCCTCCTTAGGAAGAAATTTTATCCATTGCATTTAGTTCCCCCATCAGATGATGAAATTTTTGTTGAATTTGGCCTCGGGTGAGCCACTTGCCTTGGTGCAGGAGCTGACCTGCTTTGACGACTCGATAAAGCTAGATCCTTTGCTGTCGAGTTCCCTTGATCTGTGTGTCCACAATATGATCACTGGATTCCTATTGTATGTAGTTGGGGTTGAGCTCTATTAGTGTCAGTTGTTCTTCTACATCTAAGGTGTCCAATAATGGTGGCAAATAAGGGCGAAGGAGATCCACGTTGAACACTGGGTGCATTCCAAGGAAAGGAGGAATGTTGAGCTCAAAAGAATTATCCCCCACATCCTTGGTGATGGTTTACAGCCCATAACAGAGTGGGAAAATATTTCAATGGGGTCCTATAAGGCGTTCTTTCTACAAGTGCAACAAAACTTTTCTGTCCACCTGAAACTTATGTGGCACTCAATGTTGATCCCAACCCCACCTGCAAGGGGCTGTGGCCGGTTGAGCTATGAAGGTCTCGGTTGTAGCTATGTTGGACATAGGGAAGGATATCATCCCATGTGCGAGGGTTCTTTGAATTATACATGCGAAGGATATGCACAATCATTCGATTTACGACCTTGGTTTGGCCATCTGTATGGGGGTGGAAAGTCGTGGATTTGGTGAGCTTGGTGTCCAGCAGTGACCAGAGGCTCGACCAGAATGTGATGAGAAATCGAATATCTCGATCTGAGACAATGGTTTGTGGGATTCCAAAATGTACCGAGACTCATTCAAAGAAGATCTTGGCGATGGCCTCTATTGTGATGTTCTTATTACAGGCAGCCAGAATCACCATCTTAGAAAAGCGATCAACAACCACAAAAACACAGTCATTTCCCCACTTGGTGGGTGAGATGCCCAACATGTAGTCCATTGAGATGGATTTGCATGGACTCTTAGGAGTAGGAAGAGGGGTGTACAAGCCCTGTTTCTTGGTGCTTATTTTGGCAATAGTGCAGGCAGTGAAATACCTGATATACTTGTTGACCTCCTATCAAAGTTTTGGCCAGTAGAAATTTTTATGTAGCATCGCCACTGTATTTTCAACATCAAAGTGTCCTACCACCTGACTATAGTGGGCTTCCCAGATCAAATTCACTCGCTCTCTTGATGGAAAACAAATATGGCCTAGACGACACAACAACCCATCTTGAAGATGGAAATTATTGACAACTGTGTTCGTACCCAACATTTGGTAGGTGGTGGTGAAGTCTAGGTCTGTCTCATAGAGTTGGGGCCATCTAGAGGTCTCATGGCTGTAAGAGTCTAGAACCGCGGTGAGTGCCGCGACTGGAGGTCTACTGAGGCAATCAATGACACGATTGGTGCTTCCTATTTTATACTTGATGTTGAGGTGGAATTGCTGCAAGTATGTGGACCAATTTTTATGGTGATCATTCTGCAATTTTCCTTGTGTCTGCATGAACTGTAGTGGCTTATGATTAGTGTGGATGACTATCTCCTTCCCAAGAATGTAATGTCTCCACTGGAGGCAGGCTTGCACAATGGAGTACATTTATTTTTCATAAGTAGGGTACTTACAGACAACATATGATAGTGTCTGACTATGATAGGCCACAGGGTGGCTGTGCTAAGTGAGAACGATGCCCACCGCATAGTCTGAAGCATCTGTCTTGATCTCAAAGGGTTGCTACAGGTTTGGTAGTGAAAGTACTGGGGTTGAGCATAAGCACTACTTCAAATCATCAAACGTTTTTTGTTGGGACCGAACCCATGAAAATTTTTCCTTACCACCACCCCTGGTTATTTGGTTGAGGACCCATGCAATATGGGAGAATCCCAACACGAACCAGTGGTAGAAATTGGTAAGTCCCAAGAAACTCCAAAACTCAGTGAATGTGGTTGGGGTTTGCCATTCACAAATGACTTGGATCTTGGTTGGATCCACATGTACACAATGTTGGTCAAAGATGTATCCCGGGTAATGGACTCTTTCCATGCTGAAGGAGTATTTTTCCAAGTTGGCATATAGCTTGTGCTGTTGCAGGGTGTGCATAATCTATTGAATATGATGCAAGTATTCGGCCCAAGTCTTGTTGTAAATGAGAATGTCATCCAGATACACCACTACAAAAGTATTGGTGAATGGTCACTGTGGCTGTGATCTTTTGCTTATTCTGAGAGTGAATCATGAAGAAGACAAACTTCCCCATCTGAGAGATGTCCTTCCTGCATTGCTTAGCAGAGATCAAGGAAATAGAACTAGGTGGGACTTCCTCGGGTATCCTGTACAATTTCCTGTTCAAAGTAATAATAACACTACGAGGCCTAGACTCATATACAACATGAATTTTCCATAAATAAGGTTGGCCCAAAAGAACATCACAAAATTCGAGAGGAGAAACATCACACAATACCTCATCTTTGAAGGGCTTGATGCTGTACGACAGTCGACACTGTTGGATGACATGGAGATCACTTCCTTGGTGGAGCCATCCAAAGGTGTAGGGTTATGGGTGTGGCATTGTCGGCAGGGCCAACTTCTTGATGACCTGTACTTAGATGAGGTTATTTTGGTGACTGCTATCAATGATGAAGTGTAGTGGGGTGCCTTTTACTCACATCTGTGAATGGAAGAGGCGTTCTCCTTCTTCTGGCTCATCTGGTTCACTAGACTGGAGCTTGGTGGTAGAAAAGGTGGCACTGGGTTCCATGTCAATGATCTATCTTCCCCTTTCTGGTTCTGGCTTAGAGTCATAACCTGCATCTGACTCAGAGGCTTTCACTTCAGCCACCAATGACTGCTTTGAGCAGCAATCAATAGTGTTATGCCAAGGGCTCTTATGGAAGTTGCACCAGTTCTCAATATCCTTCTTTGTCTTTCTGGTGTCCTTCTTTTCTTGTGGCTCAGACTGGTTGTCCTGATACTGCCCATATTTGCTCTGTCCTTTTTTCTGTGGGTCATGGCCGCCCTTTCCTAGCTTTTGTTGTGAGGGGTTCCCAAGCCCAAATTTCTATGTCTTTTGTTTGAGCTTCTGCTCGATTTTGACGGCATATTGGTAGGCTGTGCCCAAAGATGAGATGTCAATAAATTCCATTTCCTTCTGGATGTATCTATGTAGAGCGCTATGATACTTGAGCACCAGATGTCGCTCTAAATCTTTGATACCTAGCTTGGTGCGCAAGGTATGGAAGATATTTGTGAAATCTGGCACTACTTGGTCTCTTTCTTGTCGCAGTGTGGTCCATTTGGTATACAAGTCGTCATAACTTTCGATAGGGTAGTATTGTTCCTTAATAGCATCCCTGAAGGATTTATGGGTGGACATGACTGTAAATAATGAGGGTTCCTCTGTTTCCTTTTTCTCACAATAAGTTTCCCACCAATCTTTGACATGGGGAATGGCTTTGCGGAGCGTGAAAGTAATATTTTCTCTATTCGAAAAGTTATGGATAGAAAAATACCCTTCTAGTAGATTCAACCACTTGTCTACAACATCTATGTCTATTTAACCTTCAAATATAGGAATATCGAAGTTTATTTGTACCTTGAAGGGGGAGGTGCCTCCGCTCGAAGAAGATGCGTCGCTTGTTGGTAGCCACCGAAGGATTTGTACAAAACTATCCATCATCTTGTTCCTTTGTTGCTTGAGGGCTTCCTCAATCAACAATTTGAAAGGATCTCTTCTCCCATCATCCTTCTTTTCTCCTGCCATGAGAGGTCACTTGGGCATGTGAGAGCTTTTGTCCTCAAGAGAAACAAGCTCGAGACCCAACTCTTTGTACTCCGACCTCATTGGGGACATGCATTAAGATGACAAGGAGAAGACTGCTATGATACCACTGATCCGGATTTTATGAGCATAATGAAATGACTACAGATTATTAACAAGTTCTTAACAAAAAATAACAGAGATACAATAAAACTGGTTTTCTATTCAATAAGGAAATAAATTGAAACTCTAAAATGTAACAGAAACAAGCTTGCTAGAATGGCAGCGTCTTATCTTTGAGAAGAGATGTGATGGGTGTTCTCATTCGCAAGAAGATGATTACAATGAGGCTCTAAAGGGATTTTTACAATAAACAGGAATTCCCAAAACCCTAGAAATCCAAAAATGTAACCCCAGGAGATGAAGCGCCAAAAGTCATGTGGGCCCCATTTGGGTAAGTTAATACATCAACTTCCCGGGGTCATAACTTTTGCATAGGATCTTCGTTTTAGGTGTATGATAGCCCATTGGAAAGGTATCTTAGAGGATATTATTTTTGGGGGATCAATCACAAATTTGGCTATCATTGAGAAGATCAATCCCAAAAAACCTTCATTTAGGCCCTCAAAATGGCCCTGGAAGTTAAAACTGCTAAAAATAGTAAATTGCCAAAATTGTCATAAAACTATTTTGAGCCAGTTGGAAAAGGTGGGTGGCCACCGATATCCACCTGGATCAGAAACCTTTCTCTTCTGCGATGTTTTTTTTGTGTAAGGGGATCCTTCGGTGGTGTAACTTCACCTTTTTCTTGTTTGTCTCCTTCTTCCCCTCCTTCCTCTTCTTTCACTTCATCTCCTCCTCCTCGTGCAGGTGAGTCAGGCCTACTCACCTCCGATGCACTGTCCTCCTCATCAGTTTCTATGTCAAGTACTTCCTCCTTTTTCTTCTTTTTCTTCGTGCTGCTCTGTCCATTATATTCAGTCTGGGTGACCAAAGGACTTCTGATGATGTCGGGGTCAGAGAGATCTGCATCTTTGACCGGTACAAGGAATTCGACTGGCCATTCTTTGGTTATATCCTCCACATATTCATCAGTCAAATTATAATAAGATTTCATCTCCACCTTACTTTCATCCCTGCCTGCGGTGATGTAGATGAAGTGTTGGTCTATGCAAAACTTCAGAATGTCACTCCCTCCATCATCTGCCAAGTGACAAATGCAATTAAAATTAGTAACCAACTGAAGTGAAAATCATAGCCCTGGTACTACACTTCACGACAGTCCTTCTCGAACTCATTAATGAGGTAACTCGCCCAATTCATCTACATTCCTTCGACACACTTCTCTGCGAGGTCCATGATGAACCCCGTGACCTGTGTCAGACGGTTCTTTCTAATGAGCTTGCCCGCTATAAGCTAACAAGCTAGGCATACTGCACCATCCTAGATGGAGGCTACCTTGTAGCCTCGCTTTCATTTCTCAACATCTTTGTAGTCTTCCTTTATACATTGTGCCAGGGAGTGATCTCCAACCTTCCCTTGATAGTCTTGTGGTGAGGTGGATGAGTGCCGGATCCATAGTGATGCGCCTATCTAGCCATAGGTAACCTCCATGGTAGCATGATAAGAGGAGTTTAACGCAAGCGTTAACCTCCTGATGTCGGCCGAAGTGGGGGAACTTCATTACATTCAGGATTATTGATCTCACGATCTCCTTAATCCACGGTTGGGGAACTATCTTGGGCTTCTTCCTAGTCATCTTCATCAGGTACCTATGTGACATGAGCATCACGTAGTTCTTTCAGTATCCAAGTTTGAAGTCACTTATCTTTAGAGATGGCATCAGTCCCAACTAAGGTCCGACTGCGTGTATCCCCTTCGGGAGGTATGCAGTGATCAACGTGTACTCAAAGTCATGTGGGATGCTATCATGACTAACTGTACCAACCAAAGGTGGTATATAGTCTGGAAAGATCGACGGGATCTGCTTTGCGCTAGCTAGATCATCATGGTGCTTGCTTCGTTTCTTAGTAGCAGGTCGGCTAGACTAATGTGCAGTCAAGGGGGATTCTTGCAATCCTCCCATCCATGAAGCCTATAATCCTATAGACATGACTCTCTCAGCCATGAGGTCCATGAGAATTTCCTTCACTGAATTTTCTAATGCACTATGTTCACTCGAAATTCACACTTGTAATCAACTAGATCTGGTAGGTGAACAAACAACCAAATTAATCAAATGAATGGTGAGGTATAGAAATAACAACGTGGTATGCAATCAATTACCTATTATCTCGGATATCTCAGTTTTCAAAAGTGGTCCCGATGCAGCGTCCGACGAGTTAAATAAGCAACGTTGTAAAAGATTCCTCCAATGGGTAGAAGTGCCTCAATCAATACAAATTTTTCTGTTATGGTGTGGTCCCTGTTAGCACTCTGTAATTTGCCCAAGGCTGTAAGGCAGTCACAGAGGCAACATAAAAACCACTTCAAGTCTTGGATCTATCCCTCCAAGACTCAGAGAGGGATCTCTCTGTCTGATATAGCTTTGTTTGAGGAGATATTTTAGGCTAGG
>SNQJ01S0021467.1:95635-106400 GCA_010110895.2 Picea sitchensis | reverse complement strand
AGACTTGCACCTTAAGGGATTCAATCCCTTTCAATGCATGATAGATATGTAGTTAGTTGAATTTACACTAATTGATATTAATAATAAGTTTATAATTTACTTAAGAAGACAATCAATAATTTTGCAAAGAAGAATAACACCATCGGCATATAGTATGAAGACAATAAGAATCCCAACAATATTAATTCAAAGGCATAACTCCTCTCTACGTTGTTTACTAGTTTTATTTATACAAATGCCCAAACAAACCTTAATTTAAACAAATGTTTTTTTAATAATTAAATTTTAATCTCACATATATCATCTCTCTTATAACTTATATAAATTGAAGTTTCCATGTAACTTCCTAAGGATTAATTCTCTCACAAAAATGACAACAATTTAATCACTCGAAATCATACAAGAATTAATCAACAATAAATCTTTTAAAATTAATCGAATAAATTCATCTTTTGCATCGTTTCGAGGCATCTCTTGGGTTTCATCGTATCGAATAAGGGGATCATGGTTGATCCTTTAAAGGTTTAGGCAATAGTTCAGTTTCCTCCCTCGTGTAATGTTAGACAACTTCAAATATTGCAAGGGAAATCCAATTTCCTTCGTTAATTTATAGCTAACTATGCCGACATCACCAAGGGATTTATGTGCTTGTTGAAGAACGGGGTCCCATTTGTTTGGGACGATTTTTCACAAAGTTCTTTCGACATGCTTAAGAAGGATCTCATGTCCTCCCCCTTGCTTAGTCCCCCCAGACTATAGCAAACATTTCTTGTTGTACCTCACAACATCAAAATCTATAGTCAGTATGGTCTTGGTTTAGGAGGATGATGCATTCCAAGAAAACTTCATCTACTATCTTAGTCGTGGCTTGGTAGGTCCTGAATTTAACTATGAACATATTGAAAATTTGTCTTTGGTGTCTGTGCATGCCATTCAGAGACTTCGACAGTATATCTTATTGTGCAAAACCATTATGATCGAGAACGTCAATCTATTTCGGTATGTTTTAAAATGACATATTGTCAGGGGGGAATATAATAAGTGTGTTTTCATATTATAGGAATTCCACTTGGATTTCACATCAACTAAGTCCAAAAAATGTTGGTTTTTGCAAGCTCACATCAAAGTTTTTGAGTGAAGAAAAGGATGTTATAATAATATACTCGTTCCTAGATGAGCACATTTTCCTCATTTCTTCCTCTAACCCTTGGTATGGAGATATCCTAGTATATCTTCAAAATTTGAAGTTATATTCAAACTATTCATAGTATGATCAACGATGTATTTTCCGTTAGGTAAAGAATTACCTCATTATCAATGACACCTTGTATCACCATGGGGTTGATTCGATTATTCATTATTCTTTGACCCATGAAGAGGAAAATAGTGAATTGAATGACCATCACAGTGGATCCTGTGGTGGTCATCAACTTGGATTGGAGACAACCCAAAAAATTATACACGCCAGATCCTTTTGGCCTACGATCTTCAAGGATTGCATAGAGGCGATTAAGAAGTGTCATCTGTGAAATTTTTTTTCTAGGAAAATGAACATGCATCTAGCTCTGTTGTTCCTCGTTATCACCATTGGACCTTTCACCAAGTGGGGGGTTGATTATACTACATGCCACCCAGCTTCGGATGGGGGGAATTGCTACATTATTGTGTCCATCAACTACTTCACAAAGTGGGAGGAGGCCATGACGATGTTTTCTAACGATGATGAAACTGTCTCATTATTCATATTCAATCAGATCATTTCTAGGTTGAGAGTTTCGAGGGAGATTACCATCGACCATGGTATTCACTTTCAGAACAAAATGATGTCAGAGTTAGCCTCAAAGTTGGGATTTAAGTAGGAGCATTCATCTCCTTACTATCTGCAAGAGAATGGTCAGGTGGAGTCCATCAATAAGTCTCTTAAGACCATTCTTTAATGAACAATTAATGCAATAAAGTCCAATTGGCACTTGATGCTTTATCCAACATTATAGGCATACCGAACTTGAGTGGAAATTTCCACAAGATTCTCTCCTTTTCAACTTGTTCATGGATTTGAATCAGTTCTTCTTATTGAATGTGAAATCCCCTCCTTAAAAATAGTCATTGAGCTACTCCCTGACACATCCAAGCTTGAAGAACGTCTTGTTCACCTAGAGCACCTTTATTACCAACATCGAGATGATGCCATGGTGAATGAGGCACATAAGAAGCATGTTAAAGTTCAATATGATAAATTTGTCTACCCTGGGATATTTTTCGATGGAGATCTTATTTTGGTCTATGATCAAGATAAAGTTTCCATGGGGGCGGGAAAGTTTAACATGATGTGGAACATGCCTTACATTGTGAGGCATGTGTTGAAAAAAGGCTCTTACAAACTTATTGATTAGAATGGGAATGTGTTGGTTGATCCCATAAATGGGCTTTATCGCAAGAGGTTCTATGCTTGAGCAACGATGCTTGTGTGTTTTCCCCTTTATAATCGTATTGTATTGGTGGTATTATGATTTTGTTAGTTTTTTTCATTCTTTGGTTTTTTCTTATCGTGCTTCTACTTGGATGGTAGATGTCACTAGAATCGATGGTATTTTTAGGATTTGCGGATGGTGCTAGCCATCACACTCAAAATATTTCTTCTACAACTTTGGTGATTTATTTTCCCAAGGGTTAGTTGGTGACTTCAGGAGGTCCTTGTCTTGGGACAATAACAAATAATGTGGCTGAGTATAGCATTGTAATCAAACTTCTTAGAGACGTCATTTCACATGGCATTCAATCCTTGGAAGTTCATCTATATTCCCAACTAGTCATGTCTCACTTGAATGGAGAGTACTGGACCCATGACTGAACCCTTCTCCGATAATTCTTGCAGGTACTTCTTCTGGAGCGTTCCTTTGATTTCATTACATATGTGCACATTCCTAGGAGTCAAAATATCAGGACTTATGCATTTTATAACTATGTATTAGATTGGCATTTATTTCATTCTTAACTTCATAAGCATGCATGTATATAAAGAATCACATTGCACATAAGTAAAGAGATGAGGAAAAATTATGTATATATTATTTCAAATATTCATCAAGTACAAAATTGTGGATTGAATTTAAAAAATTAGGCCCCTATCCCTGAATATACATCTATAGGAACATTAAAATCTGGTAAATAATGACTATGCTAAGGGAATTTCCCTTATGTGTGTCTCATTGTAACACATTGCAGTGTTGGCCAGACACAAGAATAGTCGAACCTAGGGTCATAGTACTCCGACAACCTATCATTTCATTTTCTTTGGTATATCCTTGATCTGTAACATGAGGATTTGGTGGGTAAGTATTTTCAGGTTCCTCTAAACATTTTTCAGTACTCCATCTACATCTCTTCTAGGACAGTATTCACCTCATCCTCTATGCTTGTGTTGGGGGTATCCCACCAGTTGTACTGATCCAATATCTACACATTCAAAAGTGTTGTTAGAGTCACAATCCATGCCAAAAATATGTTCTTTTTGTCTTTCCTTTTGAGTTATTTCTTAAATAAAAATACACAAAAATTACATCACTTGAAAATTTTAAAAAATTGTTACCTATTTCTCCTAGTGTGATGCCAGGAGGTATTGGCATGTCCGAGTCCCTGGTGAATTTTATCCCTTCATAGGGATAGTTGTCGATGGATATGATCTGTCATGACCAATGACACAATAAATCATTTTCATAAGGGCAAGGTAGTTACCCTCCCCTCAGTTGCTACATCACATATATCCATTGAGCCATACAAGGTGCTCTAAGAATTTTTGGACAAAAAAACACTCTTGGACTGATAGCTAGCACTCTCCTAAAAAAGAAAGTGTATCGAATGCTACCTACCATAATTGGAGTTTTTCATCCTCCCCACCTTGCATTATATAAGTTGATTCTTTATGCACATCAATAGTGATGAGCTCCAATAAAATAATCAAGCATTCTACTCCATAAAACATTTTTGGCCAAGATGCTTGGTGAAGCGTTTTCGATCCTATGATTCTTGTGATGGTACATACAATTATTTTTAATATGAGAATCTCTATACTCTGTATTGGGACTTGACTTCCCATTTTTTGAGTACTTGAGGCACAGTAGGTGGCTATTTATTCTTCAATTGTCATTCTCCAATCACCTTGAGTCTTGAGGTTTGCTACATCTCATCATTGGGAGATTCATGTTATGAAGTATATGTATTCAACCTATAGCTTTAGAGGTTTCCCATCTAGCATGAAAGCATCAACATCGAGGTCCCAATAGCCTATCAGGACCTATAACAATCTCTTTTGAGCTCTCATGTTGCTCATCTCGAAGAAATTTTTTAGGCCACAATGTCAGAGTGCTTCTAGCACCTTCAGGTCTTCTATAACTTGATTGTCAATTTCCTCGTGCTCTTTTTATCTTCATTCAATAACCTCATTTCAATATTTAATCATGAAAAAGAGATTAAAACATCAATTTTTTACTTTGGGCGGGCTTGGACATGAGCTACAAAGGTGACAAGTGTGTATATATGTTCCCTGTCTTGATGAAATGGGCATATAGTGCACATTACATGTGCCTCGTGCCAAATGAAGGTGTGTATATGATCGTGTCTTTTAAAAATTTTCCAAAACAAATCTTTTTTTGGTGAAAATAGGAAATGAAATGGATGAAAATGAAGAGTAAGGAGAGGCCTCTTACTTATTCCATACGGCGTGTGATTTCATTGAGCGTAGCACCTGTAATCTTCCACAAAAGTTTGGGGGTATTTTCCACTAAAATGCACTATTTGGGTAAAATGTCAAAATGACATGGTTAAAAATTCCTTTTTTCACTATTTAATCAAATATTTTACCCATTTGACTATAGTTTTATTCCCTCACTATAAAATTACACATAATGGATTGAATTTCAAGTGTATAAGATGTCTAATTACGCAATTTTTCAGGAAGGATGTTGTACCAAGGTGTTTTTATGTGTTTTTCCAGCCTTTTAGTTTGTCATTTGACTCTTTGACAGGTAATGTTTGCGATTACTAGCATACAGGGTAGGTCATTTTCAAATTGCACTTTGCATTATCGATATCATTTTCATATTTTCCTTAGGGTCTATCCCACTTACTAATGACACCAACCTTTCCTAGTTGATTAAAAGTGTCATATTGCTTGTGGTAGATCCTTCCTCTTCATGGGTTCCCTAGTTAGCACCATGCTATCTATTTTGGCACCCTTTAGTTTTTCCTATGGGATTGGGAGCCCTGTTTAGTCCTGCCATGGTTTTGTGTTGAAGCCTCATAACTTCTTCTCATGGATAATACCTCATGGGGCTCCCAAATGTTTGTGTTAATTTGTAATTGCATTGCATATTTCCTTCTTGCACTTTGATCCTAATGTTGGCTTTAGCTTGCTATTACTTATCATGTTACTTCCACATTATCTTAGTTTCCATATTTGCATTAATTTCCTTTGAAATTTGACACATGTATCCTTGGAGGAATCATTCCCTCGAGTGTCCATATCTGGCATGTGTTCCTTGCATTGAGTATAGGTATATCCCTTGCACCTAGAACTATTTTTCTTGTTCATGACACTCGTTTCCTCCACTGTATAATAACATTCCTTTATTATTTTCA
The DNA here is from genome assembly GCA_010110895.2 of Picea sitchensis. Taxonomy (NCBI): domain Eukaryota; kingdom Viridiplantae; phylum Streptophyta; class Pinopsida; order Pinales; family Pinaceae; genus Picea; species Picea sitchensis. The sequence goes on along the minus strand of SNQJ01S0021467.1, from coordinate 100,763 downwards.
GGCTTTAATAATATGAAAAAGAAAAAAAAATCAAATATTAAAAAAAGAGGATGGAAAATATTTAAGTTCTCAGTTATGTTAAGAACAATCATGTCACCCTTGAACACAACACTAAATTTTGGAGTCTTTGTCTCAAACAAATTGGGATTTTAGTATGGCCTTAGGAAGCTAAACCGTGTTTTTTTGAGTTTTTTACTCCTCCAACTGATTATCCTTCCAGTTACCATGGAGAATTTGTTGATGACTCTTGTATCACAGACTTATGTCATCATTCATTATTGAGTCTATGTTTCCTAAGTCACTTATTGTGTTGTGATTTTGTTCAAGAAAAGTTTCAGCCTACGTTGGCCACTCCTTAGAATTTCTAACTTTTCATGTTGGTCTTCTCTGTCAAGTACTTCTCATAATTAGCAAGAATCTTTGTCTTGTACTCGTGCTAGTCTGGAAGGTCCCCATGGAATTCCTACTAGCGAGTCATCTCTTATCGACTCCGACACATTTATTTGAGAGTTTGACCTAGAGTATCACCCTAGGCCTATTTACATAATTGATATTTTTCCTTGTACTTGGTAGATGACATCCATCATTGGTTGTTGAATAAATGGTTTCCCTACCTGACGTCAAGACCTTATTTACACTTTGGGATTTGTGCAGTTCCTTGGGTTCCATTTTCCTTATTGGTGGAATTCCTCACATCTATAATTGGTTTTCATTATTGTTTGTTGCTCATAGGGTATCATCCATGTGCTATTCCATTTGGTTCATGTGAGAGACATACTCAATTGTGTGTCTGTTCAATATTTCATCTGATTCCTTCAAAATATATATCCTTCTATTGTTCCTCATGTTGTATGAGGAGGGATACTTTAATGCCCTCCTTCCAATGGATCTCTTCCCATCGAATTCATCTCATTTTCTCTTGGATAGGGAAATAGAGAAATTTTAGTACCTTGGGGATTATAGTCATCAGTGGAATATTCCCTCGCTATTGACAATGAGAATACATCAATGTCCCCATATCAATAGATTCTACAAGTGTTTGATGTGAGCTCATTCATTCACACTTGATAGAATGTACTAGGTACCTTGACTCCCATTATCATTATTGGTGGGTTGTCTTGGGTTTTCTAATGGTATAAATCAATGATTCATAATCAAACGATGTAGAGTTTATCACATTTATTCACATGGTGTAGACTTGTACCATCAACAGTTTGGTTTGAAGATCTCAGGTCTGTAGTAGCATAATCTCTTTTATGTTGCTTCCCGAGTTGTATTGGATAATACCACTTCCTTTCTATGACATAGGTACTTGTGGAGGATCAATTTGTAGATCTCTTGTTTCTAGATATCCTCCTCTTATTTTGAGACATAGGTCCACTGTGTATCTCTTTGTGCCTATGATCTCTTTTGCATGATTCCACTATGTACTCATTTTTTGTGGCCATGATAATTTCTTATATACATGCTCATGGATCCATAGTGTACCTGATTTGGAGGCCATGCCTTTATCACTCTTGATCATGGGTATGCCCAACTCAAGGGGAGAATATTATTACTTGTTTTTTTTTGTAGGTTCTATTCTAGATCGGTGTTCAACGTGCTTTTCATGGGCTCATTGCAAACTCACATCTTGAATTGTATAATGTATTTTGGTCATCGGTTGCTCTTATGACCTCACACATTAGGAGGCATATGTTATAGAAACATTTTCTACCTCATGTGTGTTAATTCCCTATTGGCCTTATTCATATTCTCTTACCCTACTTGTAGACTCAATCCCCCTTTATTCCTCCTCAAAAATCATCAAAAAACCCCATTTTTAAATATGTACACTCCCTATCAGTTATGCAACCTACATGCATATGCATGCTTCTCTTTATCATAATCCATACACATTTTTTTGACTAAAAAATATATAATTTTGCTAAATTTTGGGTAGGGTTTACGGGTTCCTTCAGTCCCTGACCCCCTATTTCAAGTGAATAACTACTCTTAAAAATTATTTAGAGTATAAAAAGGAGCCAAGGGGTAGAGGAGATATCATCATGCCATTTAGCATCATTATGCTTTCCATTTATGTCAAGAGTCTACAAGGCCCTTATCCCGTGTCTGAAATCTATCCCCTTCAGATATGGAAACCTTTAGCTTATAAAAAAGAGATCACTTCTCTTTCTTGAACCTGTTTGAGTGAAGAAGTTGGAGCTTGAGTTGGTCTACATTGGTCTGGGTGGAGGAACTTGGATGCTAGTTCTAGATCAACGCCGCAGTGGTTATAGGTTGAAACTTTTCTTAAATTTTATATTTAATCAATAAAATCGATCTCTTTCCCATCCAATTACATGCTTTAGTTTATGATTGTTTGATTTGAGCATTTTACTATCTAGAACACTAATATAATTGTTTTCAGTTAGCATGTTTCAAAGTCAGTTACTTCATAACTACCTATCTCACAGATGTCTCCTTCCTTGTGAGCATGTGATTCAAGAAAGTATTGGATTAGAATGTGGGAGAAAAGGTTCAAGCAAGGGATCTACATCAAATGGTTGGACCCGGGTTGGTCTCTTTCCTTCTTGTTGCAATATTAATTAATTAGTTAGTTATGAATGCTTGACTATATTTTTAGGACTGAGTGAAGTATTTTGGGTCATTTCTCTATTGTGGTTATAAACCAAAATCATAGGAGTACATTCTCTATCAATATACACTAGCTAGCATCGTTAATAGGAGATCGACATATCGTGGGTCCCAAGTTGTCAATATCCATACTTTTGACTGTACTGATCGGTTGAAGGGAATCCATGATTGCCTCTACCAGCTAGAGACTTGTACTCCTATCAAGAACCATCAAGGCTACCTTTGTTTCAAATTATGGCTAGCCACTAATAGACTTAGAGTACTCAAGCACTCCAATGATCTACCACTACTTTGGGTTATTTCGATTAAAACTCTAGGGATCCCTCGCGTTACACATTTCTTCTCTCCTTTGTTTCCTTTTGTCTTACTCCAATTTCTAGATATTGGGTGAGGGTTTATGTTAAGCTCTAAATAGTGGCTCATTACCCCTTAATTGGGGCATATTACATTAGTAATGTTATTTTATTTATGTCAGATTTATTCCATTAGTTGTAATTATACCTCCTAGTCTCCTATATATACCAAGGAGACATTTTCATTTTGAATCATCTTATAATTGTACATTTATGTGGGCATAAGGAGGTTTCCCCCTTGAAGAGTTTTATTATCTTAATTTCTCTCTTTTTCAAGGCATTGAGTACTTATTTTGAGGTTTTTCTATGCTATATTGATATTTGGTTCTTAACATATGGTATCAGAGCTCAAGGTCTTGGGGTTTCATGGCTACATCTGAGACACCGTGGAATTTCACTATAACTTTTTTTCTACAACATTTTAGAAGGAACATCTTGGATGATATTTAGTACATGGATCAAGGTATGTTGGGTTAAAATTTCATCTCCTGATGCCTTATACTTTCAGAGATACAACCTATGTAAGATAGGGTTCTGGAATCATCCTGAACTGAGTCATTGCAGAATTTTCACTATAAAACATTTTCTGTAATGTTTCAGACCCTAAACTCCAGAGGGTATTCAAAGAAATTAGTAAGGTACATGTGGTAAAAATTTCCGCTTCTAGGTCATCTTACATTTGTAGATACACCCTATGGAAGATAGGGTATCTAACTAGTCCTATTGACTAGTCTCAAGAAGGTGTTCCAGGTAAAACTATCATAACTTCTTTGTAGAGTATCCAAATTGTGTGAGAGTGGTTGAATTGGATAGTGGATAGTCTGTATTATTTTGGGTACAAGTTTTAGAATTTTATATCAATTATTTTTTGTGGGGTACGTTCTACAAGTGAGATCTCCTGGAAAGGCCAAAAATCATCAAGTTGTGGGGAATTTACCATAAATTCCACTCGACAAATCCAATTTTGATCAGACCTATGACATTGCAAAGAAGAAATATCAAAGAACTACAAAAATTAAAGTTTCATACCCATAAGGGCCTAAACTTTGGAGATACAACAGAAGAAAGATTGTCTAGCAGAACCACCTCAAAATCAAGGTTCAAAAGTGATACTTGGCCAACATGCCACCCAAAAAATGGAACTTCTACACCAAATAAGCCTCCAGAAAGTCCTACTTGGACTCTTGATGAAGGTGAAGAAATGCATAGGGACATAAATGAATTACAAAAGAAGACAGTGACAAAATATGAACTACAAGGGATGATGGATTCAACTGAAGATAAATTGGAGGAAATAGTGGATACTAAGATGGATGGTTTAAAAAGGGAGATCATGGAAGAAATGAAAAATTTCCTAATAGAGAGGACACCTGAAACTGAAAATGTGTCCCATGAAATTCATGATGAGGATACAAGGAAGATGAATCAAGAATGGAGAAACTCCATATATGGGTTGAAGACCAACCACGTTCGTAAGATGGATATGAGGAAGTTTGATGGCAAGAACCCAATCACATGGATACTTCAGATGGAGAAATTCTTTGATATACATAATGTGCCACATACACAAAAGGTATGAATTTCTTCTTTATATTTAGAACCCAATCAATTTGTCTAGTATCGATGGCTTTGTTCTCGCAAATCACTCGTCACTTGGACAGTTTTCAAGGAAGAAATGATAGCACACTATGAGGATACACGAAGCAATACCTTCTTTAGCCAATCGATAAATCTCAACCAAAAGGGTTCAATTACAGAGCACATTGAGAACTTCCAAATATTGAATATAAAGGTAACAAATATTCCAGATGAGCACTTGATTGATGTATTCATAGGAAATTTAAAGGATAACATTCAACACGAGGTTCACCTTTGGGAACCCAAATCATTGGAGAATGCATTTAGGGTGGCAAGAAATGTTGAAAGTAAAAATATGGCTATGGCTACTAGAAGGATCAATCCTAACAATTATAGAGAGAATAATGTTCCTTCTTTTAAAACACCTCAACCTACAAGGTTGACACCTCAACAATTGGAGGAAAGAAAATCAAAAGGTTTATGCTTTAATTGTGACAACAAGTATAGTAAGGGACATAAGTGTGGTGAGAAGAAATTATTCTACATAGATTGTGAAGAGG